>JAVTVY010008328.1:0-47832 GCA_036873755.1 Hanleya hanleyi
ACCGGCAGAATGGAAAGAAGGGTGAGCCTAACCCTGTAACGTGACAATGAAGCGCATCAGAATGAACATGTCTTTCTTGAGAGCGTCACTTTGCAACGTCACAATCAAAGTCAAATCCTGCTTACCAGCATCACAATATAACACAATGACTTCTTCCCTCTACGGCAGAATGGAACGGCACAATGGAAAATGAAAGACTCTCTCTCTTTCTGCCCGCCGGCACTTTGAACCGGCAGAATGAAAGGAAGGATTGAGCCTAACCCTGTAACGTCACAATGAAGTCCGTCAGAATGAAGATGTCTTTGTTGAGAGCGTCACTTTGCAACGTCACAATCAAAGCCAATCCTGCTTTCTAATTGGAGGTAGTTGCTATACAAGGTACATGTACCTGTTTTGTCAGTACGGCAGAATGGAACGACACAATGAAAAATTTAAGACCATATTTTTTCGAACCGACGCTGCAACGTCACAATGAAAGACAGTCCCTTTACCTCTTTACGGCAGAATGCAGCGACACAATGGAAGATGAGAGGATTTTCTTCTACCGACACTTTGAACCGGCAGAATATTGGAAGGAAGGGTGAGCCTAACCCTGTAACGTCACAATGAAGTGCGTCAGAATGAACATGTCTTTCTTCAGAGCGTCACTTTGCAACGTCACAATCAAAGTAAATCCTGCTTCTCAGCATCACACAACACAATCACTTTTCACTCTACGGCAGAATGGAACGGCACAATGGAAAATGAAAGACTTTCTTTCTGCCGGCACTTTGAAGCGACAGAATGGAAGAGAGCCTAACCCTGTAATGTCACAATGAAGTGCGTCAGAATGAACATGTCTTTCATCAGAGCGTCACTTTGCAACGTCACAATCAAAGTCAATCCTGCTTACCAGCATCACAATATAACACAATCACTTTTTCCCTCTACGACAGAATGGAACGGCACAATGGAAAATGAAAGACTTTCTTTCTGCCGGCACTTTGAAGCGACAGAATGGAAGGAAATAAAGTGTTTAATTGATCATCAGAAACATTACTTTTTCTCGGTACGGCAGAATAGCACGTCACAATGAAAAATTTAAGACCATCTTTTTTCGTGCTGACGCTGCAGCGTCACAATGAAACACAGTCACTTTAGTTCTTTACGGCAGAATGCAGCGGCACAATGGAAAATCAGAGACTTTTCTTCTGCCGGCACTTTGAACCGGCAGAATGGAAGGAAAGGGTGAGCCTAACCCTGTAACGTCACAATGAAGTGCGTCAGAATGAAGATGTTTTTCTTGAGAGCGTCACTTTGCAACGTCACAATCAAAGACAATCCTGCTTTCTAATTGGAGATAGTTGCTAAATAATTAGCTATTACACTATACAAGGTACAATTTGACATTCGACTTGACATACATTCCGTGACACTGCTTTGACACTCACCTAAACATACATTCCTCCCTAATACAGCTTTGACACTCGATTGCACGTACATTTTCCCCTAATACCGCTTTGACACTGCACTTCAGATATATTCCTTCCTAATAGTGCTTTGAAAGTCAACTTCAAGCACACTCATGCCTAACACCCAGCTTCAACATTACCCTAGTTACGCTTTGGTGGAGAAATTATCTGACTTCTATAGCTGAACTGACCCAAACCCTGATAGTTATGAAGCATACCTAACCCTAAGTCCTAATCCCGCTTTGACACTCGACCTGACATACATTCCTCCCTAACACCGCTTTGACAGTCGACTTGACGTACATTCCTCTCTAACACCGCTTTGATACTCGACTTGACGTACATTCCTCCCTAACAGCGCTTTGACAGTCGACTTCATGTACATTACTCCCTCACTCCGCTTTCACACTCGACTTCACATACATTCATCCCGAACACCGCTTTGACATTCGACTCAACGTACATTTTCCCTAACACTGCTTTGACACTGCACTTCTATAGCTGAAATGACCCTAAACGTGATAGTTATGAAGCATACCTATCCCTAAGTCCTAATCCCGCTTTGACACTCGACCTGACATACACCGCTAACACCGCTAACACCCTAACACCCTAACACCGCTTTGACACTTGACTTGACGTACTCCTCCCTAACACCGCTTTGACACTTGACTTGACGTACATTCCTCCCTAACACCGCTTTGACACTCGACTTTACATACATTCCTCCCTAACACCGGTTGACACTAGACTTCACGTACAATGCAACCCTAAGACTGCTTTGACATTCGACTCCACATACATTTTTCCCTAACACCGCTTTGACACTGCACTTCAGATATATTCCTTCCTAACAGTGCTTTGAAAGTCAACTTCAAGCACACTCATGCCTAACACCCAGCTTCAACATTACCCTAGTTACGCTTTGGTAGAGAAATTATCTGACTTCTATAGCTGAACTGACCCAAACCCTGATAGTTATGAAGCATACCTAACCCTAAGTCCTAATCCCGCTTTGACACTCGACCTGACGTACATTCCTCCCTAACACCGCTTTGACACTCGACTTGACGTACTCCTCCCTAACACCGCTTTGACACTGGACTTCACGTACAATGCAACCCGAAGACTGCTTTGGCATTCGACTCCACATACATTTTTCCCTAACACCGCTTTGACACTGCACTTCAGATATATTCCTTCCTAACAGTGCTTTGAAAGTCAACTTCAAGCACACTCATGCTGAACGCCCAGCTTCGACATTACCCTAGTTACGCTTTGGTGGAGCAATTATCTGACTTCTATAGCTGAAATGACCCTAAACCTGATAGTTATGAAGCATACCTAACCCTGAGTCCTAACACAGCTTTGACACTCGACTTCACATACATTCCTCCCTAACACAGCTTTAACAGTCGACTTCACATACATTCCTCCCCAACACCGCTTTGACATTCAACTTCAAATACATTCCTCCCTAACACCACTTTGACACTCGACTTCACATACATTCCTCCCTAACACCGCTTTGCCACTCGACTTGACATACATTCCTCCCTAACGCTGGTTGACACTCGACTTGACGTACATTCCTCCCTAACACCGCTTTGACACTCGATTTGACATACATTCCTCCCTAACACCGCTTTGACACTCGACTTGACGTACATTCCTCCCTAACACCGCTTTGACACTCGACTTCACATAGATTCCTCCCTAACACCGCTTTGACACTTGACTCCACATACATTTCTCCCAAACAACAATTTGACATTCGACTTGACATACATTCCGTGACACTGCTTTGACAATCACCTAAACATACATTCCTCCCTAATACAGCTTTGACACTCGATTGCACGTACATTTTCCCCTAATACCGCTTTGACACTGCACTTCAGATATATTCCTTCCTAACAGTGCTTTGAAAGTCAACTTCAAGCACCCTCCTGCTGAACGCCCAGCTTCGACATTACCCTAGTTACGCTTTGGTGGAGAAATTATCTGACTTCTATAGCTGAAATGACCCTAAACCTGATAGTTATGAAGCATACCTAACCCTAAGTCCTAATACCGCTTTGACACTCAACATTACATACATTCCTCCCTAACACCGCTTTGACACTCGACTTCACACACATTCCTCCCTAACACCGCTTTGACAGTCGACTTCACATACATTCCTCCCTAACACCGCTTTGACATTCAACTTCAAAATACATTCCTCCCTAACACCACTTTGACACTCGACTTCACATACATTCCTCCCTAACACCGCTTTGCCACTCGACTTGACATACATCCCTCCCTAACACTGGTTGACACTCGACTTGACGTACATTCCTCCCTAACACCGCTTTGATATTCGATTTGACATACATTCCTCCCTAACACCGCTTTGACACTCGACTTGACGTACATTCCTCCCTAACACCGCTTTGACACTCGACTTCACATACATTCCTCCCTAACACCGCTTTGACACTTGACTCCACATACATTTCTCCCAAACAACAATTTGACATTCGACTTGACATACATTCCGTGACACTGCTTTGACACTCATCTAAACATACATTCCTCCCTAATACAGCTTTGACACTCGATTGCACGTACATTTGTCCCTAATACCGCTTTGACACTGCACTTCAGATATATTCCTTCCTAACAGTGCTTTGAAAGTCAACTTCAAGCACACTCCTGCTGAACGCCCAGCTTCGACATTACCCTAGTTACGCTTTGGTGGAGAAATTATCTGACTTCTATAGCTGAAATGACCCTAAACCTGATAGTTATGAAGCATACCTAACCCTAAGTCCTAATACCGCTTTGAAACTCAACATTACATACATTCCTCCCTAACACAGCTTTGACACTCGACTTCACATACATTCCTCCGTAACACAGCTTTGACAGTCGACTTCACATACATTCCTCCCTAACACCGCTTTGACATTCAACTTCAAAATACATTCCTCCCGAACACCACTTTGACAGTCAACTTCACATGCATTCCTCCCTAACACCGCTTTGCCACTGACTTGACATACATTCCTCCCTAACACTGGTTGACACTGACTTCACGTACATTCCTCCTAACACCGCTTTGACACTCGATTTGACATACATTCCTCCCTAACACCGCTTTGACACTCGACTTGACGTACATTCCTCCCTAACACCGCTTTGACACTGACTTCACATACATCCTCCCTAACACTGCTTTGACACTTGACTCCACATACTTCTCCCAAACAACAATTTGACATTCGACTTCACATACATTCTGCGACACTGCTTTGACACTCAGCTAAACATACATTCCTCCCTAATACAGCTTTGACACTCGATTGCACGTACATTTTTCCCTAATACCGCTTTGACACTGCACTTCAGATATATTCCTTCCTAACAGTGGTTTGAAACTCAACTTCATGCACACCCATGCTGAACACCCTGCTTCGACATTACCCCAGTTACGGTTTGGTGGAGAAATTATCTGACGTCTATAGCTGAAATGACCCTGAACCTGATAGTTATGAAGCATACCTAACCCTAAGTCCTAATTCCGCTTTGACACTGGACTTCACATACATTCCTCCGGAACACCACTTTGACAATCAACTTCACTGATATTCCTCCCTAACACCGCTTTGACACTCGATTTGACATACATTCCCCTCCCTAACACCGCTTTGACAGTCGACTTCACATACATTCCTACCTAAAACCACTTTGACACTCAACTTCACATACATTCCTCCCTAACACCTCTTTGACACTCGACTCCATGTACATTCCTCCCTAGCCTGATAGTTATGAAGCATACCTAACCCTAAGTCCTAATCCCACTTTGACACTCGATTTGACATACATTCCTCCCTAACATCGCTTTGACACTCGACTTGACGTACATTCCTCCCTAACACCGCTTTGACACTCGACTTCACATACATTCCTCCCTAACACCGCTTTGACAGTCAACTTCACATACATTCCTCCCTAACACTGCTTTGACATTCAACTTCAAATACGTTCCTCCCTAACACCACTTTGACACTCGACTTCACATACATTCCTCCCTAACACCGCTTTGCCACTCGACTTGACATACATTCCTCCCTAACACTGGTTGACCCTCGACTTCACGTACATTCCTCCCTAACACCGCTTTGACACTCGATTTGACATACATTCCTCCCTAACACCGCTTTGACACTCGACTTGACGTACATTCCTCCCTAGCACCGCTTTGACACTCGACTTCACATACATTCCTCCCTAACACCGCTTTGACACTTGACTCCACATACATTTCTCCCAAACAACAATTTGACATTCGACTAGCTGAAATGACCCTAAACCTGATAGTTATGAAGCATACCTAACCCTAAGTCCTAATATCGCTTTGAAACTCAACATTACATACATTCCTCCCTAACACAGCTTTGACACTCGACTTCACATACATTCCTCCCTAACACAGCTTTGACAGTCGACTTCACATACATTCCTCCCTAACACCGCTTTGACATTCAACTTCAAAATACATTCCTCCCGAACACCACTTTGACAGTCAACTTCACATACATTCCTCCCTAACACCGCTTTGACATTCAACTTCAAATACGTTCCTCCCTAACACCACTTTGACACTCGACTTCACATACATTCCTCCCTAACACCGCTTTGCCACTCGACGTGACATACATTCCTCCCTAACACTGGTTGACACTCGACTTCACGTACATTCCTCCCTAACACCGCTTTGACACTTGACTCCACATACATTTCTCCCAAACAACAATTTGACATTCGACTTGACATACATTCCTCCCTAACACCGCTTTGACACTCGATTTGACGTACATTCCTCCCTAGCACCGCTTTGACACTCGACTTGACGTACATTCCTCCCTAACATCGCTTTGACACTTGACTCCACGTACATTCCTCCCTAACAACAATTTGACATTCGACTTGACATACATTCCGTGACACTGCTTTGACACTCACCTAAACATACATTCCTCCCTAATACAGCTTTGACACTCGATTGCACGTACATTTTTCCCTAATACCGCTTTGACACTGCACTTCAGATATTCCTTCCTAACAGTGCTTTGAAAGTCAACTTCAAGCACACTCATGCCTAACACCCAGCTTCGACATTACCCTAGTTACGCTTTGGTGGAGAAATTATCTGACTTCTATAGCTGAACTGACCCTAAACCTGATAGTTATGAAGCATACCTAACCCTAAGTCCTAATCCCGCTTTGACACTCGACCTGACATACATTCCTCCCTAACACCGCTTTGACACTCAACTTCACATACATTCCTCCCTAACACTGCTTTGACAGTCGACTTAACATACATTCCTCCCTAACACCGCTTTGACATTCGACTTCAAATACATTCCTCCCTAACACCGCTTTGACACTCGACTTCACGTACATTCCTCTCTAACACCGCTTTGCCACTCGACTTCACATACATTCCTCCCTAACACTGGTTGACACTCGAATTCACGCACATTCCTCCCTAACACCGCTTTGACATTAGACTTGACGTACATTCCTCCCTAACACCGCTTTGACACTCGACTTGACATACATTCCTCCCTAACACTGGTTGACACTCGACTTCACGTACATTCCTCCCTAACACCGCTTTGACACTCGACTTGACATACATTCCTCCCTAACACTGGTTGACACTGCCAAACGCCGTAACGCCGTTTCTATGAAGAGATACATTACCGCAGTAGTATAGGCCGACAGGCAAAGTGATTTACCACTCTCAGCCCGACCACCGACCCCTTATGGAAATGTTTCAAACGCCGCTAAAAGACACTCTTCGCCAATTTCGTGATCCTTACCTGGAAGATGCACCAAAATTACCAATACAAAACACAGCATCAAACAGACCAGATCCTTCGAAAATATGTTCCCTGAAATATTCGGGTCATTCCGGATGGCTTAAAGATTTATGACTTGAAACCGCCAACAAACACTCCACAGAAATGGAGTACTGATCAGGAGACATTCTCGGATTTAAGACCTGGTGACAGGGGGATGCACCACCCCCTCCCCCTACTCCTTGCCTCCGTACTGGAGGATGTGTTCGGGTAATGATAACATTTGCAGAGAATCGGCCTATTTATATAACAATAAATATTTTTACAACTAATCTTTACATAATTTGTGACGAGACGTATTTTCCACAAAATACTTAAGTTTTAGAACCCAAGCAGCTGAACTCGCGGATCAGTACACAGGCTCTGCTTTACTTTCCAAGGTCTCGCATGCATGCAGATTAAGAGATAGAACAGCGACCAAAGAAACTATCCAAGTAGCTGAACTGACGGATCACTGAACACAGGCTCTGCTTTACTTTCCAATTAAGTAAAACAATTGAGCCTAAACTTGCCATACACATGCCATACACATTGTCCATCATTTCACGATGGAGGGGATGTTTTTTGAATTGGTACACAACTGGAGTGGATGAAGCATGGCAAGGAAAGAATAATACATATCGGAAGGAAATACCAGGCGAACTCTTTGGTAACCTTGCTGTATATGTAGGCCTACATTTTTCAATCGATGTCAAATCCTCCTACATATATGTATGTAACATTGACACATTTTGTGTCCAACAAAAATTAACAAAGGGTACGGTCAGTCTGTCACTTCATTCTTCCGATCACAGAAATCCTTGTATTTTAAATACTTGATACATTGAGAAAGTGACATTGTGCCGTGCACCCCAGAAAAAGAGAGAAATCCTTCTAGTTTTTACCCGAGATACTGCCCGAGCGGTATTGTCGTTGCCTCCGTCGTCTGTCCGTCCGTCCGTCGGGGCGTCTGTCCGTCTGTCCATCATATCATTGTAAACACATTATCTCAAAAAGTCCTTCACTTACAACAATGAAACTTCATACAGTTGTTTAATACAGCCGGTACCAGAAGCCTATTGAAAGTCGGTGCCATTGGATGTGTTTTTCAGGAGTTATGCCCCTTTATACATGTCTGGCTGTTTTTATCCTTGTAAACACATTATCTCAAAAAGTCCTTCACTCACTACAGTGAAACTTCATACATTTGTTTAATACAGCCAGTATCAGAAGCCTATTGAAAGTCGGTGTAATCAGATGTGTTTTTCAGGAGTTCTGCCCCTTTATACATGTCTGTTGGTCCATATCCTTGTAAACACATTATCTCAAAAAGTCCTTCACTCACAACAATGAAACTTCATACAGTTGTTTAATACAGCCAGTACCAGAAGCCTATTGAAAGTGCTATGGGATGTGTTTTTCAGGAGTTCACACAAACCTGTGTGGATTGCTGTGAATAGACAGTAATCGTTCGACTACATCTACTATAGGTAATCACTGCTCTATTGCTATATTGTTTTGTCTGTCTATGATCTATATCACACAGGTAAAATTATGCCCACCCCAAATATGTGAGTTGTTGGGGTCAGAAACATTATTTCCACAATTGCTCTGGGCTCGGCCCGAGGGGTCCCGATGGCGACAGCCACATGTTATATTTTAAATAGTTGGAAATGTTGAATTGGATCGGTTGGATCATTCTGCCGTGATAAAAAAAAGACTAATTAAATAGTTGATCAATTGAGAAAGTTTAATTGAGACATTCTGCCGTGATAAAAAAAAACGAGTACAAGGCCATAATTTTCATTGTGCCATTCTGCCGTCTTCCCCAAATAAGGGAGACTACGGTCATTCTGCCGCTTCATTCTGCCGGCCACTGTAATAGTCCTATTTGTAAATACTTTATAAATACCGACGGTCACGGATGTACAAAGGGAAGCAACTTTACCAACGTCACGGCAGAGGGCGTGACTGCTTGGGGGTCAGATCGAAGATTGTTAACATGGTGGATCAAAGGAAATTGACGCAAAACGGTTTCCAGTTCGATAAATGGGCGATCAAAATGAAATTAAAACAGATGTACTGCAGAGTGACTATCCTAACATATTGACAGACACACGAGGCGCTCTTGTTGTATGATGTAAGATATATATTTCTAGTCCAAATGAATTGAAGAATCTGGTATGCTCTTCTGTGACGTCGATCATTCGCTATGACGTTGCAACAATCCATATTGTGATGACGCCACTCGCGATACCATTGTTGGCGGTCCAAATAACAAACGTCACAAGAGAACGTCATAATACAAATGTATCAAAATGTATATATTCGTAGCGTCGTATGGCTGCAGGATAAATCTGACCCCCTCTGCACTCCGCCGTCTACCGGTATGTCAGCAAAGTTGTTCCCCTTTACGTATCCGTGACCGTCGGTATTGAGAGAGCTTCATTGTGCCATAGTGCCGTCGCCAAAATAAAAGAAGGCCTACACGGCCACGATTTTCATTCTGCCATTCTGACGTCTCCCCCAAAACAGACAGCATACAGCCATTCTGTCGCTTCATTCTGCCGGTAACTCCTTGTTCAATGTCCATGTATCACGGTCTCCAACCACCACCACCCACCCTATTAAAGTTTAATGCCATTGGCGTAAACGCCAATAAGGAGAGGATATCTCTCTCGTGCTTGCTTACATGAAGTATGGACCCATCAGTTCAGCATTTAACATGGCCGCGATATAGAGTTCAAGCCCAAACCCCCCGCCCCGACTTTCAGATGTGCTTCGAGGCTTCTATAGGTATACCTTTCATACCTTTATTTCTAGGGTTTCTTTGTGGAAATTAGTTGAGAGTTTGTATATCTCTTGTTTGTGAATAAAGAAATACTGAACAAAATGACAGAGATCTCAACTGAAAAACAAAAGTTTATAGCCATTTTTTTTATAAAAATTCTGCTCAACCGACGTGTTGATGTTTTTTTTCGTCGAAATTGGCGATATCTGATTGGTTTGGAGCACAACATTCCATTCTCTGTATTATGCAACAACTGAACAAGATATGTGATAAGATAAACATTTTTGTTGTTGTTTATCTGTAAATCCACTCTTAACTCGATGGGTATTTTTCACTGGTGCTACAAGAAAAAATCACATGGTGCTATATTCCCAAAATGCCGTTTGTTCTCTTATGGTTATGCTTGAGAAAGTAGACATTTTCTTCCATGCTATGTTTGCTTTCTTTTTCTTTCTTTCTTTCTTTTATATTTTTTGTTTATTGGTGGTTCCCCCCTTGTCTACGCCAAATGTGTTCAATGCATCACCGAAAATTCATTGATTTGCTGGGAACACATTTTAATCGATACAGGAACACATGGGCATGGTGGGGGTCATCAGAGTTCACCGCGCATTTCGCGCAATGAACCTTGGGATAGGTCAGCTTGCCTCCATTTTGGCTGAAGTGGTGCAGCGGAAATCCCTTCGTCAAGAGACCTTCAGGTACTGAGTGAGCGCAGTGAGGTCCTCTCAAGGGTGCACTATTCTCATTTAGCAGTGGGCGCATTCTGTGACCACCGGGGAAAGACCTACCCTGCCTAAAAACTATTTAAATTAGTTGCATCAACTTTGCCCCCTACACAAGGGTTGTAAAATAACATACCGGTACCGTAACCATGACCATGTTTCTCTTGTGTATATCAGTTGAAGATATGGTGCAAAAGGAGATGTAATTATCACTATCGGATTTATCCCCTCTAAGATATATTTGAGCCAAAGATTTGGCAATTTTGAACCTAATTTTGGCACGTGCATGAATTTGAGAGAGAAGCGACGAAAATTGCACCTTATTTCATACAAACTGGACAAACATTCGTGTTCATGTCAGGGAAAAGGACTAGCAGCTTCCGACCAGTAAGCGAACAGGACCAGTATTGCAGTAAGCGAACAGGTCCAAACAAATGAGGCAAAATACCAAATCCTGGGAAATTAACAATACACAAAACTTATAATTGTTCAACTACGGCTTCGGGATCAGATCTCGTACACTTTTCACGGTTTATTTCAATTTTATATAAAAGTAATTTCTTGAGAGACACAAAAACTGACCTGGTTAGTGCTGGGATCAAGACCCTTCCCCGTGAGGAGTTTCGCGGGTTACGTGACCTTTCCCTGCACGTGCGGGAGCAGTTATTAACTCGACTTTTTAGGTACCTCTAACCCACGAGGAAGAGCAATTCTCGTACAGCAGACGAAAGTCGCAATTTTATGCTGAATTGTTGTAAATATCAGCGTTCGTGCACTTAAACAATTTATTTGAGTAGTTTTAGAAGAAATAATATATATACTAATTGGACAACTTATCAATCTGACCTGTTCACAATGAAAGGCTGAACAGCGACTGTCGTTATTTGGACGAAAAACGAGATTTTTTTTTATCTCCGGAAAATCTTCGGCAGTCATCGGAAGTATAACTCTTCGACCGTCAATAGCTGATAGCATGTCCACTAATTATCCGATTTTAATTTTAATAATATATTAATTTGGAATCCTGAAGAAATACTCGTTTCAAAAATATATAGATTGATATATTTGTATGCTATTTCATGACGAAAAATTCAACCGGAAGATGACACTGATTTACTGGAAATGTGAGTTTGCCGCCATTTCACTGTGAACATTCGTTCGGAGATAGGGAGGGGCGGTCGAACTGTTCACAAAAGCAATGACTGCGCCCCGTGTCACATGACATAAACACAGCTGTCGAAATGGGATTGTCGTCTGGCTTTCGTGGAATGAACATGATGGTCATCAATCATGTTACCTATATCGGTTGGCGATAAAATGGACTTCCCGTGTGATGGAAACCAGAAGTAAGTATGCCCCGGAAAACAGTTAAAAAAAAAAAAATACTTCCAATTATACCAAGAAGTAGAAATTTTGACAGACAAATTAACCTTCACCTCCGCACATAAGCAATCCACATAGAAAGTCACCACGTGCTCTGAACGCGCGCACGTGCGACGTGTACGAGATTTGATCTGTACGAGATTCGATCTCAAGCCCGTACTTGATTAGTTATTTCTACTTACAAAACTGGCATGTTTGTCGCACGATTCTGTAAGAAAAAGCAGACGACAGGTCGCTTGGGAGGTCAATAAATAAAATATTTTGAGATTTGCATCCTTTGTACAAACTGACAGAAAGTCAGATCAAGATAGTAATTACACTAGAAGCTGGAGAAATTGATGGTGACTCTGATGATATCTGGGAAAAATAACTTTTTCTTTCGCCATCTTTGACATCGGCAAAAGTTTTGATGCTGGTGAGGGCGCTACTGTGGATTTGGAGGGGACAAGTAATGATTTGAGTTATTCCCCTTGTTTTCTCTCATAATGTGGAATGGCGGTACTTCATGCTAAAATGACTGCTCCCTCCGACGTAGTTTTTGATGGTAGGCAATGGCTTTATGACAGTGGAAGTCTGTTTTACTGTGGATAAGTACTATATTTGCTCAACAATCTATTCTCGACATACAATGACCAATATCCAATAATAATGTATCTCTAAATTGTCGAAAAATCACTGACAAGCAACTGTTCGCTTACTGGTCCTGTATCACCATATTTTCGGAGATCAACCCACAGTCTCTTTGAAGTCATTCCTCACTCAAGTAAATTGCTGCTGGAGAAAATATTCATACCTGAAAATAATTATCAAAGTTCGGTCCTTTGTTTTCTGCCACTAGTTTTTATTTTAATATTCAAATCGCATTTCTGGAAATTAAAATCACTCAAAAGTGTTCGCTTACTGGTTCACCAAGGCTAACTGTGATATATATCCCACTTGGAATATTTTACTTATTATGTCTCCCCCAACTATGTTGGGGGGAGACATCTAGTGTTTGTGCTGTCTGGATGGATGGATGGATGGATGTCTGGATGGATATCTGTCCGTCCCCTTGCCTTGTCTGCAAGATATCTTGAGAACTACTGGATGGAATTTCACCAAACTTGGATGGAAGCTTCATTGGGATAGCCCCCTCATTTGATTAGGTTTTGGTGTGTGCGCGTGCATTCATCCATGTCCGGTGGCCGTCCGTCCGTCCATCTACTTGTACATGTATATACAGGCCTTGTCTGCAAGATATCTTAAGAACTACTGAATGGAATTTTACCAAACTTGGATGGAAGCTTCAGTGGGATAGCCCCCTCATTTGATTAGATTTTGGTGTGTGTGCGTGCATTCGTCCGGTGTCCGTCCGTCCGTCCATCTACTTGTACATGTATATACAGGCCTTGTCTGCAAGATATCTTGAGAACTACTGGACGGAATTTCACCAAACTTGGATGGAAGCTTCATTGGGATAGCCCCCTTATTTGATTAGGTTTTGGTGTGTGTGCATGCGTTCATCCGTGTCCGGTGTCCGTTCGTCCATCCATCTACTTGTACATGTATATACAGGCCTTGTCTGCAAGATATCTTGAGAACTACTGGATGGAATTTCACCAAACTTGGATGGAAGCTTCATTGGGATAGTCCCCTCATTTGATCAGGTTTTGGTGTATGTGTGCATGCATTCATCCGTGTCGGGTGTTCGTCCGTCCGTTCATCTACTTGTACATGTATATACAGGCCTTGTCTGCAAGATATCTGGAGAACTACGTGACGGAAGTTCACCAAACTTGGATGGAAGCTTTATTGGGATAGCCCTCTCATCTGATTAGGTTTTGGTTTGTGTGTGCGTTCGTCCATGTTCGGTGTCCGTCCGTCTGTCCATGTACTTCAGACCCCTCACTAGGCTTATTTGGCGTGGCGCAGCGCCACGCCCCTCACTTCGAGCGCCATGCCCCTAATTCAGGTTACCATGCCCTAAATAAATTTACCCCACGCCCATTTCATGGAAAATCGACTTTGCGCCATCCACAAGTCTTTATTTTTCAGCACAGTTTTTGCTTCCGACGGTCTCATCTTGTCAATCCCGGGCTAGAGTATCTTTTCCTATCTCATTCATAGAAGAGCTACAATTTTTTTACTCTCCGCAATTGGGCCACGTGTGGTATTTTCAAGTTTTTCATACAAGGAGGCGCATATCCCCCATTATGGGAGAGTGTCCATCGATGCGGCATCAGATTGCTTCCCTTGATGCCAAAGTTTGCTCACCACGTGGCGTTCTGATCAGCGTGTTGTCAAATTTTGAAGTTTGAGCAAACTTTTCATTTTTGATCATGCCAAGCAGCGACAGAATAGCCAAGAAACGATCGGGGAGCATGGGAAGTGGTGCAAAGAACTGCAAATCTATCAGGTCGTTTTTTGAAAAAGCAACGACGACATCGGAGCCTGATATCGAAGCAGAGACTGTAGATCTAACAACAACATCAACAACAACAGCTCCGTGCAGTGATCCAGGTGACTGCTCGTTTAGCTCGAATCAAATCGGAGAAAAATAACAGCAATCCCTTCATTCTGACGAGTAACTCGAGAACCTGTTCATTTACAGCAAATTTGCATACACAATAATTCACATTTGACAAAACCTACATTTTCGTTTTGCAATATATAATGAAGTCGCACGATCACCTGTTTGAAATAATTTAAAGGTGTCCAGTTCTGAAAAAAATCACATATTTATCACATATATATAGGCTGATAGTTCTTTCTCTTGTATAGGTCTGAAATGTCCCAAAAATGGCTCCGAGAGCTCTTAGAGCACCGCGCGGTCTCTGACCCCCGGCTATAAGTGCTATGATGGTATTTCCCCCATGCCCCTTTCTAATCCTGACTAGGGGTCTGTACTTGTACATGTATATGTATATACAGGCCCTTTCTGCAAGATATCTGAAGAACGACAGAATTTCACCAAACTTGGATGGAAGGTTCATTGGGATAGCCCCCTCATTTGATTAGGTTTGGGTGTGTGTGTGCATTTATCCATGTCCATCGTCCGTCCGTGCATCTAATTGTTCATGTCTATACATACCTTGTCTGCAAGATGTCTGGAGAACTACTCGACGAAATTTCACCAAACTTGGATGGAAGCTTCATTGAAATGGCCTTATGATCTAATTAGGTTTGGGTGTGAGCTAGTGCTTGCGTGGGTCCATGCAAAATGTGCTTATCTGTCTGTCCAATTTTTGTTCACTCCATATCTTGGAAACTACTGAAGGCAGATGCATGAAACTTCTATACGGTGCAGCATGTATACTATAGGTGTGGCTCTTGTATGTTTTGCATCTTTCCTATAATGTGATCAGTTTCGAAATAGTTGATGCTTCACAATTATATGTATTTCACATTGGTTGGACGCTGTAGATGTCGACAATCCACTCATTGCTAGATAAATCCCGGCTCCTCACTGGGTTACTGCAACAATAAAAATTGCTTCTTTGTAATTAATATTTTTAGATGCGCAGCTTTGTTTAGGATACTTATTGCTACATTCATTTTATAGCACTTTCCCTTAAATTATGTGCCCACTCAAGGCAAGGTGGGAAGTTGGGGGAGACGTATGTTTTTGCTTAAAAAAACAACCAGCATAGGCTTCATGCCGGAGCGGCAACTCAAGGGTCAAAGCGGAACCTCTAGTTTTTCCATATTTTCAAGCCGGCATATTTTGCTAGTTATTCTGTTCGTATAAAGACATTCAACAGTGGTCGGTCTAACGATTTACCCAAATGAACTCAAATGAAAGTCGGATTACCCAAATGAAAGCACAATGAACCCAAATGAGAAAGTATTCACTTCAACGAAGGTCTAATTACATACTAGAATGCAAATTTGGTTTGAATGAAGCGAGACTGGGCCAAAAAGTACCATTCCAGCGAGTCCAACGAAACTAACGGCAAAACACTGTAGCCGCGAGACTATGACTCACTATCCAAGAGGGGGGCATAAATCAATTTCAATCAATCGATATCGCCTACCAAAATGTCGATGCAACCACAATGTCTGTCCACATGTAACATTAGACACTGTCACACAACTTCTAAAATCTTAACGAATCGGCAAATAGGTGAAACCTGATTGGATTTATGGAATACAACTCCAGGCAAATCAATATCTTTAGCTTGGTGGTCAAAATTAAACTTGTTGCAAACAGAGAAAAAAGGTTCAAAAACCGGTGTCTGTCCACCACTCATTGATGCATTGTGCACTTTGTTTTTATCTCAAATTTATGATTTATGACTCCAAATCATCTGTTTAAATATTACAGGTCTTGCAATGCATTCTTTTGTTGTTGTTGTTTATCTGTAAATCCACTTTTAACTTGATGGGTATTTTTCACTGGTGAAAAAATCACATTGCGCTTTATTCCCAAAATGCTGTTTGTTCTCTTATGCTTGAGAAAGTAGACAGCGGGCGGTGTTCAATCGATCGGTAAGGTAGGTAGAAACTGGGACGAGTATAGATGTATATGAAACGCGGCTCCTCTCTTTAAACTAGGGTTTGTCTCGTTAATGAGTGATTAGTGATTGGTTAATTAGTATGCCTCGTCACTGATTGGCTTTTGTGCGCAAAAGACCGTCACGTGTGCTTCGCTGCGAGTCCCGCCCTGTTTCGCTGGTCAATGCTGGGCGAATACACGTGCTTGTCAACTAGGCTCCATTAACGCCAGTCAACTCAATTTAGGCCAAGATTGGTGACCAAAAAAAAACCCTTTACAGCTTAACGAGTGGCAAAAGGAATACATCATGCAAACGACAAGAAACAAAACTAGTGCACGGAGAAAAAAAATCTAAAAAAACAAATGACCCAAAAGAGTAGTTCAATCACAAAAACGTACAAGAATTGTGAGATTTGTTCAGAATTCTAGATATTTGGCATTTTTACGATTTTCACGAGCAATTATTTACAAAAACGAAAATGGAAAATTAAAACATTTTGCGTACTGTCAATGACATGCTTGCATATTTTGTAAAAACTAGCACAGATATACTTCAAAGATTGAGATAAATGAGAAGTTTGATCACAAAGAAGGAAAAAAATGAGTTTTTCCTTGCCGCTCCATCCGCTCAGTTATCGGCAGCGCAGAGCGGTTGAAAGTTGTCATGAAAAATTCATCTTTTCGATGAAAATCCCTCAAAAGTTTCTTCTCTCAAAATAGTACCTGTCACAATCAAATAATCTGATGCCAATTGCTGCAGAAGAACGTCTATAGATCTGGTAAAATCTGGAATGAATTCGTGACGAAAACTAGGCGATGCAAAGGCTCACGCGCATAGAGCGCGAGACCTGGCAGGCGAGACATGCATTCAGCGTGAGCTCGCGGCGGCGCCTTTGATGTCGGGGTACGTTTCATATCCGTTTAATATTCGTCCCAGGTAGAAATAATATGTACATTATAAACGGGAGAAACATGGTTATGTTATTTCCAGTTTGTAACTATGTTCAAAAGTTTTTCGCTTTTAATAGTTTAACTGGCAAGAAGTGAGTTGTTCTGCCATGTTAATATTGAGCTAAATTGACCAGGTTAGACAAAAGTCCTGATATATTTCATTTTGGGGTATAAATTATCCCAATATTATTTGATTTAGAATGTTAAGATCTGTACTGTAGTCATTTGAAAATTTAATTATCTTGTAACATTGTTGAATTTTTTTTAGAAAGGTGAGTTGTCTCACCTTTATTATGCTATCTAGAAAATTTCTGATTTTAGGGTTGTCCGAAGTACACGTATAAAAATAGTTCCAAACTGTTTATTCTTTCTCAGACCAGAATAGTTATCCTTTAGTGGTTGACAGGCTTTGTAGGCCTATATATAGTCACTTAGCATGTACTTGATCCCTTACCTGTATTAAATAATACTCTGTTAATTGTTTTCCTTCAAGATATCAGATTAATACGCACTAGAGTATGGAACCCTGCTATGGTCACTCTTCCAAACATTGACCTCAGCTTGGAGAAATACAGTTCAGGAGGCAACATGTACATGTGTAAATAGCTGCCCTACCATAGCTCTGGGGGCTGTACATGTATCTATGCTGGGTCTAGTTTCTGATCAATGGTCAAGCTAAAACTAGGTCATCACATGGACTGGTGTTAGATATAAAGGTACATGTATGTAGTGAAAATAATGAATCAATTGAAGTTAAACTTAGAAATAATACTATCTGACATGTCTGAGAACTGAAATATTCTGAGATGGATGTCTTGCCACTTATTGTTTCATGCATTCATGTGTTCTAATACTTTCATTCAGTGCCAGTACTGGGTGTACATGTATGTATAATAGTATTACCACTACATACGGATCAGCTTGGTATTATGGCCAGTTTTTCATGTGCTTTTTGGGGGCTTTTTCAAACAAATAGATACTATTTTGAATTGAAACTCTGGAAAAGAAATCTGCTACTCAAGAAGCAGCTATTCTTTTGAGTTTTACTATCTCCACTATTGCAGCCAGTCAATCGATAGTCTCTGAAAATGATACTCGGGTATCACAATCAGTTAAAAACTATTTTTCCTGTTAGCCATAAATTACAAAACACTAATTTACAAATGGAAGTACAGTGCATTAAAATCTAGATTATGCAAAGAGAAGTTCACTTGCAATGGATGTTATCTGTCCCAACCCTCAATCAAGCAACAACTTTTATCTTCTGAACCACCTTTCTATATATGCCCATGGGCCTAGTTTTTTCTTACTTTTGAGAGGTACAATTTGGCCCCTATTATAATGAAATCTGCCACGTAGGGACATTAATTATGAAAATGTTGTCTTGGAAATTATGCAGGTTTGGTTTTGCTGGGTGAACACTGTCATGACTGTATGGAATGCAAACGAGACAGAGTTACTCCCCCTTCTGCTGCCTAGCCATGACATATACTTCATGATTTAAATTTATGCTGCGGCCGCGTGAATTTTTGTTTGTTTTTTTATCCGTCCGTTCTATTTTGACCATATTTGCATTCTAGTATGTAATGGGACCTTCGTTGAAGTGAATACTTGTTCAGTTGGGTTCATTGTGCTTTCATTTGGGTAATGATAAATCTGACTTGCATTTGGGTTCGTTTGGGTAATTCGTTGGACCCACAGTGGTGAGTGATGGGAAGCATACTGCAACAACTTCGCGAAAAAATAATGCACATAATTGCAATATCACACAGAATAATTTTGGCGAGTAAAAGTCGGCAAAATCATACAATCGCATTGGAATATAGAAAATAGAACGGCAAACGAAAAGAGCTTGATCAAGCTGGATCTATAATGGTAAACGAAAAGAGCTCGATCAAGCTGGATCTATGAATCCCCAACTAAGAAGATTTCATGACATACTTCATTTTTCTTGTACATGTATCTCATAGATCTATTATTTATGAGATGAAATAATAATTTTTGTATCTGTATTCCATTTTGATCTATATTCCACTTTGATTGAAGATGTAGAATATATGGGTTGAAATACAGTGTTACCTCTCTCCAAGTGACTCCACATTCATTGCATTGACATTTCGAGTAATGACCGAAAGGTGTCCTGGAGAAAAATTTAGGAGAGTGAGAGTGATGGAAGATCGAGTGATTGAGAGTGATCACTCTAGGAGAGTGATGGAGAGTGAGAGTGATGGAGAGTGAGAGTGATCACTCTAGGAGAGTGAGAGTGATCACTCTAGGAGAGTGATGAAGAGAGAGTGATCACTCTAGGAGAGTGATGAAGAGTGAGAGTGATGGAGGAGTGAGTGATGAGAGTGAGAGTGATCACTCTAGGAGAGTGATGGAAGAGTGAGTGATGAGAGTGAGAGTGATCACTCTAGGAGAGTGATGGAGAGTGAGAGTGATACTCTAGGAGAGTGAGAGTGATGGAGAGTGAGAGTGATCAATCTAGGAGAGTGATGAAGAAAGAGTGATCACTCTAGGAGAGTGATGAAGAGTGAGAGTGATGGAAGAGTGAGTGATGAGAGTGAGAGTGATGGAAGAGTGAGTGATGAGAGTGAGAGTGATCACTAGGAGAGTGATCACTCTAGGAGAGTGATGGAAGAGTGAGTGATGAGAGTGAGAGTGATCACTCTAGGAGAGTGATGGAAGAGTGAGTGATGAGAGTGAGAGTGATCACTCTAGGAGAGTGATGGAGAGTGAGAGTGATCACTCTAGGGGAGTGATGGAAGAGTGAGTGATGGAGAGTGTGAGTCATCACTAGGAGAATGATGGAGAGTGAGAAGAGTGATGGAGAGCGAGTGATCACTCTCATAACTCAGAGACTGTTACCTTGTACATGTTGTATAACAAACTACTTCACCATTTTTCATCAGTTCTAAGCTTCTGAAACTTTTTAGTCATGTTAACATTAGTTTGAAGATGTGCATGTCATAATACTTATGAGATGAAATAATAGTTTTTGTCATATTTATGATGTTTTGGACTTTTTTGGACTTTCCAGATTTTCTGCATCTAATCCAGTATGTAGACGATGCCCTTGTGAAATCAACCAGTAAACAGTTTTTTTCTGGAATATGAAACTTTATACACATTTAATAAGTTTTGGGGATGTGCAGATCCTATATATGAGATGAAATATAATTTTTTGTTGTATTTAGGATGCTTCACTTCACTGATTTCTGCATCTATTCCAGTACATAGACCCTGTTCTTGTGTGATCAACTAGTCTCACAATTTTCCCTGGATGGTTCTGTAGACCTGTTTAATTACTGCGGGTTGGTCTTCACCGATTTATTTTCCATCTGTATTCCAAAAACAAATTATGAGGCGCCTCCTTATAGCTTGTATTGAACTGAAAAGTTTGAAATCTGTCACAGTTCAACTATGCTATATTCACTGATTTTGCTCTGAATTGTAAAAGAATTGTCAATTAGAAGTATATCAAATACCGTTGACCTTCTCTTAGACAGACAAAATGCCGCCTGGTGTGCCGATGCGATACCCCTACACCTTGACTGCGAAGGTCCTGCGGTTTCCCTATAAATGGTACTGGAAGAACAGTCGATACATCCGCTACGTCTTCATGTCCTTGGCGGTTATTTATCCGATCCTGGTGATTAATATGCATCGGACAGGTCAGTGTATAGAGACCTAGGAAACTCTCCACACATGCACCTCACTTCCTTGTCCAGTCATCTATTTCTCTGTGCTTTAGGCCAATTTCAGAAATCCTGGCGCTCACCCCATCCATTCCTTGCTCTCATGAAATATTCCACGGTCCTGGACAAAGTTCCGTGGTCTTGCTCCAGTTCTTCCCCAAAGTCAGTATTTTGGTGACAATTTGTCCGAGCGCATGGAACTTTGCATGTGGATGAGCAATGATTCAAGTGCGCAGGGATTGGATGGGGCAAGCGCCTGGATTTCTGGTCCATGCATACGGAATTGGCCTTGAGCACATGGAAATGGATGGACAAGGAACTTAGGTGCATGCATTGAAGAGTTTCTTATTCTGGTATAGCTTTCATACCAGTTAAATATATTTTTGCTTATTTCTTTGGCTCTTCTATTCCGCCAATTTATTCCTTATTCCTCAAGCTTCAAATGAAGGTATAATTAAATTTACCCAACCTGATGTACGATAGTACATTGATTTTCTTTTTAAAGAGCCAATCAAAGATACCAAAATTGCACTCATATGAGAATTTTATTGGGCATGGGATAGATTTGCTGAACAATGCTGTATGTAGTGCAAACAACTGAAAGATCTGTAAAAAGTCTAATTTTGAAAGGGTATTCCCTCCATCCACTGGAAGTGCATTGTACAGGAAACTTACGCTATGCACCAAAGGCCCTCGGAATTATTTTAAGGGAGTAGAGGATGTTCATTTCCCTGCTCTAATATGGGGCTACAACATAGTGATTTGTCAAAATTTTCAAAACAAGCTGAATTTTCTGAAAAAAAGAACCCAGACATCTCAGAATGGGATAAAAATCAACAAAAGACACAACAGAACCATTTATGCATTTTACTGATGATTTGATAGTGTGATAGAAGTTGAACTGACCAAAAAGTTGGAATTTTAGGGAGCTTCTTGAAATTAGGAACTTAGTTCCCTGGTAGGGATGACATATGCCGGTTACTCAAATGGGATAGTCATACACCATGCCCAGTTTGGTGTTCTGATCTCGATGGATTAGAGTTCCAATTGGAATGGCATAGGCCATTCCCCTCATGCCGCTGCATGGTATGGCATAAGCCATCCTTTGTCTGCCAAGTTCCAAACTGTATGGCATGGAGTTCCTAGGAGTTCCAACATGGCGCACCAGGCCATTCTGTTTGGAATGCCTTATGCCAGTTCCTAGTACAGGGATTCATAGAAGTCCAAAATTTTGCCACCGAATACTGAAATTTCAGTATTTTTTTTACCTCAATTGAGTTTTTATCAGTTTTTTCCACCGGCGTCCTGATTGCTATTGAGGTTTTTTGTGTTTTTGCCGCCACCATATTTAATGGTTCTGAGATAGAGTGTAAAGCTTAGAATAAAGTAATATAACCTCAAATTTGACATAATCATTGAACTGTCTTAATTTATTTGAACAAGAATAGAATATTCTATCACCACAAAGTCAGCCTTCTAGGGGTGCAGTCTATCGGAGATGGCTCATTTCCCATCTCCTACCGACAACTGCACCCCAATTACTAGCATTGTTTCAGTTATGAAAATATTTTTGTCAATTTAAATAATCCATATCCTTCCTAAATTGGAATGAGCGAGATATGAATTGCGATATTTAATCCCAATCAGGGGTTTTCCCTAAAATGTTGAACAGGCCTCGAAATAAGACAGCACGGGGTGATCAAAAAATTTATCCCCTGATTTTTGGTCCAGGTGATCGATTTTTTGATCTCCTAGTAGATCAACCACGTAAGCAATCGATCACCTGAATCGATCACCTAAAACTAGAGATTTCATGTTGTATGAATGGATTGGTTTTTAGTGGAATTGTGCAAAATGACTCAATGTGCATGACAATTTACTAAATTCAGTTCAGGAAATATATCCAAGATAAAACTTGGCATTTTAAGAATGTGTTTTACTCCTTCCCGACTGTCTCTTAACCCTACTAGTAGTGCTGTCGATTTCCGAGTGCCAGGCTGTCAAGCAGTGTTGAACCTTTTAAAATGGGTTCAAAAACGGTGTCTGTCAAGTCGTTGAAATTGACAAATAAAATTAAATAATGGATGGTATTTAATGCATGATACATTAATTTGAACCCCTGAACATACATTCGGAACATATTTGGCATTTTACAGCTTTAGAAATATTTAGGAAACGCAAATTTGGCAAAAATATTGTGCCGTAAAACTCACATAAGAAATTGTATCACTTTCAGATTACTAACGATGGACAGTCTGTTTTGCTTCATTCCGACTAAATACCTCGTCTAAAATCTTATAGATGTCATGATATGTATTCCTGATTACACTTAGGATAAAGAATACTGAACATTTATTCAACATTCGGTAAAAATCCTGTTGTTTACGCGACGCGTGGTTTCGGTGAGCGAAGCCAAACACCACTGTGATTCTGTTTAATTCGACCACCGCGCATGCATACTCAAGCGATATTTATGGTTGACCAATCAGAAAGACGGGTTACGTCAGGTGATCAGGTTTTCGCGGGGTTGAATGAAAAGACTTTAAAACACGACCATTTTACCCAATAACATCGACGCATTTCTACTACGTGATCCAAATGCTAAGTGTGTAATGGAAACACGAGTTGTTGCCCTTCAATTTTTTTATCTCGAACGTGGAGAATGTGTTCCTGTAAACGATCTTGTAAACAAGGTGCATTTTTACTCGTTTTAATGAACTTTTCTGAATAAATGAACGCACACACTTCAGTTTTTTACAGTCCGAATTGAGTTTCCTAGTGAATTTTGCCACCGAATACCGGTGGCAAAAACCGACGTGTATGAATCCCTGTAGTATGCCCCAATTTCAAGAAGCTCCCTTAGATTCAACGGTTACAGGGTGCAAAGTGCTCCCGAGGTTGAGAAGTATGCCTGTGGAATCCCCCGAAATTCAATCTTACTCACTTTCAACTAAAAAGGAACTTGTAATGGCTAATAAATGAACCTCAAATAATATTCTCTACCCCGACGGCAATTCCCCACCCCCACCCGGAAATGGAACTATAAAGGCTTGGGTTATTTGCGCAGTAAACTTACCTCAGTCACTTCCAATTATTGCACTGTGTTCTCACGGAGTCTGCTACTGAATGAATCTAAAAATAACACAGATCCCAGCCTGCAGATCACGAGCATGCGCACACCCAAACTTCCTTCTTGTTCCTTCAACTGAAAGTCCAAGTCAGCTCCATGAAAGTCGAAGTTTTTTTGACGAAATCACTACTGTTGGAGATTACCCTACAACTCCTGATATTCTACAAGAAGTCCTTAGGGAAGTACTCTTTACAATTATCAAATGATATGGCCTCTCATATGTCTCAAATGTTATGCATCTCGTGTGGTCAAGTGAAGCCTTTGTTCGATCTTCTTTCTGCTTGCCCAAGCTGCTGACATGGGGTCGTGTGCACCTGGGATAGTACTCGATGTTTGTCTGGCACAGGACGTAAATTAAAGTGCCAAACAAATAGGCTCCTGTAGGTGGCAACACCTGGGAGCAAAGTTAAAATTTAATTTGCTGACAATAATTCCCTAAAAAATTGAACAGATTTTATCGAGCCCATAGCTTTAACTGCGGAAAGCTTAATTTTGGGATCTAAATGATATCCGTGGATGACTGTGTCCCTGTTCTTGTCCCTGTCCTTGTCCAAGGAAGTTGTTTTGGACTTAGAAAATTGTTCCTGTCCACAGCTTCTCGGGTCCACGCTATGTAACCTGAACTAAGCCCTGCCCGCCCCCCACCCTCCCCCCAATTCTCATATACATGTATTCTAGGAGATTATATGATGCTACACTTATTCAACATATGCACTATCCTCGGGAGGATGTCGGCACCAAATGTTACACAGCTTCTCAGCCTCATGCGATACTAACCGAAGGTATGAGATGCAGTGTACATTGTTTATACACACACACATGCTGAATCACCTACAATATATTCCTTTGTAGTAATTACTAATAGGTTCCTTCAATTTTGCTGTTGAGTCCTTCTATTTCACATCATATGATTTACCCTAAATCTTTTGCACAAACCATTTGTGTCCACACATGTAACTTACTATATTAATTACAATGTAAAACTGAGTTCCTAAAGTTTGGGTGCGCAATGTGCATATGATCAATTTCCTGAATTGAATTGAATTCATTTTTGTGGTTCTTCAGACTGACAGATGATGGCATGCAGTTGTCACTATGTCAGTGTGGTTGTTTCATGTACAGAGAACTTTCTATGCCCTTTATGTCAGCACACCTACCACTACGTGGAAGTGAGATGAGTTTTCAGCTTAATAACATGAAATTTACTTGTAAAATTTTCAATTTATCTGTTATACCACTAACATTTTCTAAGAAAGCATGGTGTCCCCCTGTTTTTATTACATATTCAACAAGAAATAGTGTTTAGTATTATACAGCGAAATGGACAAAATTTGACATCGGGAAGTTTGATTTATAGACCTTTTCATACCGAAAATAGCCGAAAGACGTGAAAAGCTGTCAATGGAAACTCCCGATTGCATGCTGGATTCGACCAATGAAATAACCAGTTGCTGGTGGGCTGTAAAAAATGCAAAAAGAGAATCTTGCAGCCAACGGCGTGCGTGTTTCACCTCCAGACTTTAGTCATGGCCTGACTCGACAAAAAACGATGTAATGTTGAAATGCTGGAGTGATTGTGGAATAAGGCCTCTCCCATAAACCTCCTTCAAATCAAATAATGATGCTGTCAAGGCGTTAGTCAATGAAGCTGTCGCCATTTTGTATCTCGCGCCAAATCTTGTCTGTGCTGCGACCTCTGCGTGGAGATCACAACCGGAAATGACACTATTTCTTGAAATTATTGCCGACAAGATCATAAATTAAAACAAAAAATACACTGACGGTTGCAGACTTGTGGCAGCGTGGAGCACAGACGCTTTATTACAAAAGAAAATGTTTTTCAATTCAAAGATCATTCGTTGTGATTATCTGCTACATACCTCTGTTATGGCAGAGACAAATCTGCACAAAGAAAACGATGAGGTGAGCTGACTTGTCAACCCACCAGCAAATGATTGGTTGTTGATGAATGCTTCTCCGAATGGACGCGAAATTTACCGAATCCGTGGTGAAAAGGTCTATTGAGCTTCAAGCAAGAAAAAATTCAAATTTTCCTGTGTACATGCATTTGGCTGCCATATTTTTTCAATGAGTATGGTGACCCCTCATATTTTTTTCATGGTCATCTTTTCTCAACCTGATGTAAAATTACTGAAATTTAATAAAACCTCCAGAAATGAACATTCTCTACAGCCTTAACCCTTTCACCGATTGACCCCTGGGTTTGGCTTTGTTTTGGCTAGGTGTACATTTTTTCAAAGGGAATGATCAGTGAAAGGGTTAAGTAATTTGGTTTAAAAATATTAAGTATATGATGTATACATGACCTATTTGTTCATTTGTAGAAAGTAAATACAGATTCCCCTTAATAAAATAGTTTTCCCAACAAATATTCTGCAATAGTTATCAATCTATTATTAGAGCATTTCCACAAAGTGGATGCTCTTATGTATTACCGGGAAACTACTCTGCCGTCTCCGCCGCCGCTGTCACCATTTCAGATGTCCATATCTCTGAAACTGTTGGAGATTTTTTAGATAAATTTTGTTTGCTATCAAGCTGGGACTGGGGAATTTTTGTGGTTGTGTTTTCGTGTTTTTATTTGATCATTAGATGGCACTGTAGTTATGAACATTATTAACCTTTCTATCATGATTTTTTTTTCAACGGCTTTATTGATTTTTGTGAAATTTGAGTGTAGTGATCTTGTATGACAGACACAGAGTTGAGAAGGTTTTGGTGGTGTTAGAGTGAATCGAAGGGCACAATTTTGGTAACTCAAAAGGTGATGTTTTTCAAAAAAATAAAATTGTCCGTTTTGAATAGAGATAAGTTGTTGATTAGTGTATTCCAGGTTGCTGAACATAAGTATGATATGGCTGGAGCTGTATTCATTTTCTTTTGCAATCCAATGGCTGCTGAATTATATGAAATGCCCATATCTCTTACACCGTTAGAGATTTTTCAGTCAAACTTTGTTTGCTATCTCCCAAGGTCAGGAGAATTTGCCTGGTTGTGTTTGCATGTTTTCATTTTTTCACTAGATGGCGCTGTGGACATGAACATTATAATCCTTTCTGACATTTTTTTTCAATGGCTTTTTTGATTGTCATGAAATTTAGATATAGTTGTCTTGTAGGATAGACAGAGCTGAAAAAGTTTTGGTGGTGTTACCTTCACCCTAAGGGCACGATTTTGGCAACTTGAAAGGGAACGTTATTCCCAAAATGAAAATTGACTGATTTGAATAAAAACGTCATGATATGACTGAAATAGTGATGAAAGCGATGTTAAATCATATTCACTCACTCACTAATTCATTATTAGGTGTGCTGTATTCATAACCACTTGACTGATTGTTCCCATACTTGGGTTACATATCATATTGCAGTCATTCGTTTTTGAGGAGTGTGAGTGTGATCACACTCCATCACACTCCTGAAAATTAGCTCAGGAGAGTGATCAATAGCACTCGCCAATTGTAAGCCTCCCTAAGTTGTAACCTGGAGGAGTGTGATATCACACTCCTTAAAATCATTTTTCAAACTTTAGGAGTGTGATTAACAGCACTCCAGCTATTTTCAAAAACGAAAGACTGATATTGGATGTTCTGAGGGGGATGTTTCAGAATGGCTACATTTTGTGAATATTAATTAGCTAATACAGGGATTCATAGAAGTCCAAATTTTTTCTACCCAAATTAAAATATTGAGTTCTTTTTATGCTCAAATTGAGTTTTTCCAAGTTTTTACGGCCCACCCACAAGTTGATATTGAGTTTTTGAATGTTTTTACCACCCTACCAATTAAGATATTAACAAATAGTTTCTGTAGTACTAAGGTGAGCTACAAAAACTGTCCAATGCGTCTGGCACACTTCACCTCTGATACAGATTTTCACTGTAAAATCCAAATATAATTAAACATGATAAATAACTCATCCAGGTGAAGCTGGTAACGTGTTTTATAATGAAATAACGAAATAAAATTTGAAAAAGTTTTCTATGGGTAAGTGTCTAACTTGACAGATAAAATGGAGAGATTAAATAGGGACATTAATTAAAAACATTGTTTGATAGAAAAGAACCTTGTTGATCCAGTCTAGTCCACTGGTACTATAAGGACTATGTGAAGAAAAATAAACAAAGCTAAAAATATCGATTCCAAGCCCATGGTAATGTTTGTAGGAAATCAAACTTTTTTGTTCTCAACTTGAGTATTTGATATAACAAAGTTATCTCCCTTGGACTTCGTGTTTCAACTTTTTAGAGACAACAACAGCGGTAAGAGATCACAAACTATCATAAATATTCAAAGATAATTATCATATAACGCTTGCAAGAGACGCTATAAATCCTTACATCATCAGCGGATTTTCACGTAAGATGTAGCAGCTGTCATGCAGAATGATGTCTTGAACTCGGACTTCTTTACGTCCATCGCATGGTCGCCGTCGAACTTTAGAACAAAGGAACTGTCAACAAATCCCGCCACCTCTAGTCTCGTGGAGCTATATTTAACTCGGCCCCGATAATTTCTTGATGCTCATTGGCTAACGAATTCTGATTAGGTGATGTCAATGAATCGGCAATTCCCGGTCCCGAAAATTAATCTCCGAAACCGTATTTTTTGCCTCCGTTGAGTATGGATAGTAACTGAGAGCCCATGGTGAGGTATAATCGGCAAGAAAGACGGAAATTATATCTAGAACTGGGAATCCCCAAACGTTCGAAGACAAATTGTCGAAGGATCGGCGATGATTTTCAGATTTTCACATCACTGAAATAATTTGCACCATTTCCAGTATTGAGTTTTTGTCAAAAACATTGAGTATTTCTTGTCCAAAACGTACACTTTTGAGTTTTTTGCTGTCTATATTCAGTTTTTGACATTTTTTTTCTACCGTTTAACGGTAGTAAAAACGGACGTCAATGAATCCCTGTAATAGCAAAATATTCTAAGATTTCATGTTATGGCAATTGTTAGGGTCTCTATATCTGTGCCTAATCCCGGCAGGCTTACCATTTGTGGCGTTCCGAGGGGGATGTTTCAGAATGGCTTCATTCCATTAATATTTAGTTCGCCTGATTATCTAATTAGATGGTGAATATGCTAAAATTTCATGTTAAGGATGTCCGCTGGTGGTAAATCAAAGTAATTAACTTTTTGAATAATGTGTGTTGTTGCATTCATAATTGTGTGATATGAAGAAAAACAAAGAAAAAAATATAGGTTGGTGTGCATTTTTTAGCTGTAGGCAACGTTAAGTGGACTGACCCATGCTCAATTTGATAACCCAGAAAGCATAGGGAATAGCCCTAGTTTTGAAGCATTTTCATGAAAAATTCATATAAATAGTATTTAACTTTTTCTTATATGCTAACTGTTTGCAGATAATCACAATGTCTATCAAAATTTAACAAATTGGATGGATGTTGGTGTGCAAAATTCTCGGCTAGAAGGCTTTTAAAGGAAATCCCCATCTCTTAACATAGGGAAGGGAGATAACCCAATAGAAAAACAGGCAAAATGGCTGCCAAAGTCAAAAACCACCAGCGGACATCCTTAAGGCAAATATTAGGGGTGCTATATTCATAAATACTTTATCGATTGTACCAAAGCTTAGTGCTAATGTTATTCAGGATATTGTGAACAGGATATTACAAAATAATTTATTCAGAGAATATTTAATTAGGTCTTAATTACCTAATTGAATGGCAAATATACTATGGTTTCATGTTATGGTAATCATTACAGGTGCTGTATTCATATGGTCAGATGAGCTCTTTGGTAGCCTTGCTACCATTCCTAGGTTGTTTTTGCTTCATGCGCCGTATATCAAATTATGTTCTACACATATATTTGGGGAAATGCTCTGCCCGTGTTTCACATGAGCTTTCATTTAAAATAAATTTGGGGGCCTTTGTAAAAAGCGGGGCAATTTCTTACCGGAAGCAGATTCCATACTCCTGTCATAAAGAGAGGCAGTGATTCTGGGGTAAAGGAAAAGGCTATACTGATGTTCTGCCAGGATATTCATTTATCTGTTAACTTGACTAAAAGGAGAACTCGGCTGAATGTGTTTTCCGCCCTACACCAGATCTCTTGCTTGATAATTTCTTTGTGAATTAACTTGTTTTTTGGGAATATTCCATTTTATGTCGGAGATAAAGCGCTTTTATTCCGCGCTATTAACCAAGTTGTTGGGTGCCGCCATTAGATATGTCAATGTTCAGGTAAAATTACTTCATAGCTGAGGAAGAATGATGTCCAAGTTGCGTGGAAGTAAACTAAAAGTTAGCGTTGTGGCGAAGAACATGCTACCAATGATGTTACCTCTGTTACATTGCCTGGAGGAACAATGTCACAGCCCATGGTGCCTCGCTTTCATGAACAAATATGATGGCGCCGTCCCACCACTCTTTGCAAAGTAAACACATCCTGAATTATCCCATCGAATGGATTAGCAAGCGGTTGGGTGGGTTCAGGTTCCTGTTGCTTCAATGCATTTTGCTGAGAAGCAACAGGAACTTGATGATGTGCTGTCTGGCACCGTAATATCACCTGTCTTTATTGCACCATGTAAGCGTCCTCTCTGCGTCTTGTGCGCTGTCCTCAGTGTTTTATAGGGTGGATGGAGGGTATCTGGTTCCATGCTGCTTCAAAGATTTCTTCTTTGCAGTAGCAGGAACACAACTAGGCTGGGTGGTGCTTAGTTGGTTCATCGTGATATAGCTGAAATATTGTTGAAAGCGACGTTAAATTCTATTCACTCACTCGCTCGAATGGATTATTTCCATGGAACTCTATCTCACGAAGCATGCATATAGTGCAAATTCCTGAAGCAATATGATGTTATTACTCCTCCTTTAATTAAGATATTTGTCGGTATCTAGATTATATTAGAACTGTTCAAGTACTGGTATACAGGTATTGAACTGTTCAGGCATCATCACTACTAGGCTAATTATGTATTTTTTTTTGTGTCTTCTCACAGTAAACAAACCTGGGAATGTGCAGCAGTGGAAAGAAATCCGAGCGAAACGTGACCGTGAGTAATTTGTGTGGTGCAGGGTGTATCATTGCTTCAGTTCTGTAGCTTCTGTTATCGATAAAGCTTAAATCTGATGTGGAGAGTTGGATAGCTTCAGATTATTTCACACCAGCTATATTAATATGTTCCAGATGGTGTGGAATTGTAGTGATGGAGATTTTGTGGTGTTCAGTGAATTTCTTTATTTATGTATGCTGGAATTTAGTGGCACCATTCAGTTGGTATGGTATGGTACTGATCGGGTAAATCTGTCTACTCACCACCGAACAGTAGAAATAAATTTGTAGTCAACCGGTTCAGAACAGTCAATGCCAGGGCTTGCTTTTCCACGAGAAACCGGGAATCATTTTCCCGTGAAATTCCCCCAAATTAAAATCATAGAAATCCAATTGGATTAGTTTAATTAGAGCAAAATTTGCGGGATTGTACAAAATTTTTAACTCTGGGTAAATTCCTGTTGGGCAATCCCCAACTAAATGGTAACTCATATAGGCCTACTGTGTAGGCTCTCCAAGCAACCAGGTTTTGACTGACTTTATGGTAAAAGTAAGGTGCAAATTTTGGAATACATTTAAGAAATAATGTTTTCATATGCATGCTAAATCGTTACTTAAGGACTCAAGGCCCGGGGAATAGGCTCAAACTATCGATATTTTTTTCTTTGCATATTTCAAAAGTTGAAGAAAAAACCTATCAAGTGTTACTGTTATTTTCCTTAAAAAATGTTTGCAAACGTGAAATTTTAGCTCTCAAAAATCCACTGTCTGTGGAAGAACTCTGTGCTGTGGGGATTAGCGCGCATTACTCACAGTCGGTGTTGTCGCCTGCTGTGAATTCGCACCTTGGCTAATCACTTGTTACTGCAATACACACAATTCGCAAGCTGGGCTCATTTATTATAATTAGTTGTTTTTCTACTACATTCATGCCAAAGTCGCCATCGTTTACAAAATATTGAACAGGAAATTATATGGTCTATCTCAGTGTTTTCGCGCCACATGACAAAATAAGAAAATACAAACACACTGCTCAGGTGGTCAACCATTTCCGGAAAGCATGTGGTATATGCAGATATATATATTGCGAATTTGCGTAATGTTTTTCATAATATCTCACTTGACATTCTATCAACATATCTTACTTGCCAACACAATCATGGGAAGAAAACGTTACAAGATTAGTAGGACACGCATGCAGGCAAAAAGAAACTTTGATAAACATTATTACACGACTCCTGCTGTTCGGTCATATATACCTCCGATTCAGTATTACTTCATACTGCATTATCACATTATACATGCAGCAAATGTAGAAAGTGAGGTATTCATTCAAAATAAATACTTTACGTATTCACCATCGTACATATAATTATAAAAAAGGCAAACATTATTCCCGCAAATTGTATACTTTCGCGATAATAGTAAAGTTTTTTAACTCCAACGGAAATGGCCGCTGCCAGTTTTTTTCCGTTTGAGGTCTGTGGACTGACCAGTTCCTGTTTTCTTCTCTTTCCTTGAGCTAGACCTTTTTCAGTCGGCAATTAAATCCATGAATGTCCAATTGCCGCAAATCACATCTCTGTGAGCCTTCTATAGAATGCTCGACGTCTACTCAGTCACCCGCAGTGAGGGATTTCGGAAGGCGTGAAAACTGACCAACGGGGCATATTCCATCATAAAAATTCATCTTCGCGACTGGTTTTCTACACTTTCTCAAAATATATTGTTCCAAAGTGATTAAAGAACGTTTGGTCTATAATCCCTATATGTTGTGTGAGAATATTGTGTCATTATCATCAAGTAGCGGATAGTAATTACAGAATATCATCTGAAAAGTAGATTATTTTTGTTTACGGTCTATATCCGACATATTTTTTTACACAGCTGGTACATACAAACTTGCTAATAACTTCTCTATTTTTCATCCGATCATGTCAATTTTTGGGGAGCATAATATATACATTATAGTCCGAACGAATGTGTCTCAGTTTTTCAAAATGTTGCTTTGTTTTGAAGTTATTGGAACTTGAATTAGACTTTCATTTTGTTTCAAAAAATAAACTTTACAACGCTCTCAAACTTTTTCTAAGAGTTGGAAATAAAAACTGAGACACGCTTATTTGGTTTGAAAGGTTTATTATCACCATGCAAAATCTCGGACTCGTTACTTGTAAAATAATAGGTGAAATTAGCGGTATAAAAAAGACATTATTTTTTTGAAATAACTGTTTTCTAACTGCAACAAAACCGACGAAATAAACGTAAGAATTAAATTTTTACTTTATTTGGAACGCCCGAATCGTGATCTTTCCAACCATATAAAACATATATGTATGTGAAGTGGTTGTGATGAAATGAGACAGAATGCACGAGGGTGTCTAGTATCAGGCGCTACCCCGGGCCTCGAGTCCTTAATACGCACAGTTAGTGTGAGAAAGTTTATAAATTTTAGGGCGCCGGCATTTCTATTCTATTGCACTACTCAAATTGATTGTCAACAAAGATCAAACTTGTCCACTGATGTGACGATGCTCCCGCCTCGGTTGGCATCAGGCCAAGTTAAACTTGAGAAGGAAATTTCATCTTGTAATTTATTTGTTTGTTTTATACGAATGTTAGTTGTGTGAAAGCAGATGTCCCTTTCCTCCTCATCCGACTTTTGAAATGGAATCTCCTAATGAACATCTGCACTTGACACATGTACATTTCACATAACCGTGGTAAATCGTGTAATTATTGCATTGGTTAGCTCCATGTTATTGACACAAGTGTTATGAAATTGAAAATATTAAAGAGGTAGTAGCTTGATTTTAATTGTTCAGGTAAACTGAACAGCATGATCACTTGTAACATTTGCCAAAAGATTTTCAAGTTGTGAAGTCTTGTATTTCTTATAGGGGCCAATATAGTCAGATTCTTCAATTCGGTCGATACAACATTAAAATGGGAAATGACCGAGATGACGTCGGATAACATGACCAGGTGTCCATGACGACACATTACTTAGAAGCTGTTATAAGTTAATAAAAGTTCTAAGATCGAGTATGACATTGCAAATGAAAATTTACTTGTAAAATTTTCAATTTATATTTCCTCTATTTTCAGATACGCATTTTGATCCACCAAAACCACCAGGCCATCATTGAGGACAGGTTGACCTAGCACTATGTATTAGTTCCTTATCCCAGATGTGTGCCATACACTACACTATTCAATAGTGATTTGACCTGAGTGAAAGACAATGTTTTGTGTTGTATCTTCATATCTTGTGACCAGGCAATTACAAATGAAAATGTGTGTTACTGAAGTAGTTTTGACTGTACATTCAAAATTAATAAATTGTTGCGAGAAAGCTTTTTCGTTTGTGTATTCATGAGATACAATCAAGGCTTAGGTTATTATAAAATGTAGAGTCTACTATAGTATTATGAAAATATTGACTTGTTCTGAGGGGAAATATGCAGTTTTGTTGCCCTGAGGATGTGCATATACAACATGCCACATCCTGCACATCATCAGGGCAACAAAACTGCATATTCCCTCCAAAACAAGGCAATAGTTTCATTATTATATTTATCAACTTAAATCTGTACTAATCTATTATCCCCATCTTAGCTTGCTAAGGGCATTTCATGTTTCACTTAACACTACCCTTAGCTCATTGACTTCATTCTCCGTGTATTTCGCCCAACGTCAGCTTCCCCAAGCATCGTCACATGTCCGCTCTATTTAAACGATCCAATGAAATTATCCATTTTCAAATATTTTGACCTGGAAATCTCCGACATGAGACATGTCAATTTCGTTTGAGCACTCGAGGCGCAAGACTGGGAGATTCTACACGAGACCAAACCAAAGTTGTGCGAATCAGCTATTTTATTTCTCACTCTAATGGAGCATGCTTCTTTGTTTTTCTTAGAGAAAATCATATTACACATGACCTAACCTATTCGAAAAAAATTAAATGGGCAGCAGTTCACAGGAAAATTACATGATTTTAAAATTTTGTCATGGGGGCACTTCGAGGCCCACCAAGGGATCATTTCAATCGATCGCTTTCTGGAAGTGTCTTTGTTTTATGAAAGTGATTGCGCCGATGTCGGATGTCACGGGACCAATCGGATGTGACCATATGGGAAACGCCCTAGTACACTCGGATAGCACCCGTTACCGCATGGCTAGAGCAGAAGTTTCTATGTCTGATCGTGCCATATGTTCGGATGATGATTATCCCTCAGGCAAAATATTGTTAGATTTTTTATTTTGCAAAGGCGCAATCTAGCAGAGTTGGTTGTTTTCAGTGGGCAATCACAATATAATTTATCCTGCACAAGATTACACTGATTTCGGCACTTCACTACTGCCATGTAAATCTCACAGCGCATGTATAGTTGTTCGTTGTTGATTGTTAGTTACTCCAATACTGTTCTTGAGTAAGATTCTACTTACAGTTAGAGCGGGGAACTGTTTAGTTCTGCTGTATTCTGCAGCTAAAATCAGCTCGACAAACCTTTCCGTGATCCGCTGTTTTCAGCATGAGTGCCGAGAGAATGAGAAACTCCCCTTGGTGTATATTCCATGATGGGGTGAAATATGCACTTTCAGGGGGCAATATGCACGCACGTGACCAGGGATATGCAGTTATATCTCATTACAGTTAACATAAGAGACGCACTCTAATACATATAAATGATGATTTTTATTCGCCAGCCCAAAAGGCGGACGTAATACATGATGTCGGTTACAGTCCATATGTCTATCTCCAGTTTCCGGAATATATCTGGGACAGTTTTATTTCTAGTGTTCCAATTGTTGGTGAGTGGATACCCTATGGGGAGACGATGTGTTGCGTACCAAAATGGAGGTCGAGTTCAGAGTTGAAAGGTCCGTCACTGGCCTAAAAAGCAGGAAATCACTGAACCGTTCATGTCTAGTCTGTACTATTTTCTATCTAGTCAAATTTTTTTTGTGAGTGGATACACTAGGTGGAGACGTTGTGTGTCGCATACCGAAATTGAGTCGATATCCGAGTCGATATCAGGCTTTTGGACTCAGCAGGAGAGATCGTTGCACATCAATGTACTGGAGTTCATAGCCGTCAATCGTGCGATACTCACATTGATAGACGACCTCAGAGGTCAGTTGGTACTGGTAGCCACGGACAACACAACTGTCCTGGCCTACATACACAAGATGGGAGGTACTCGTTCAGCCAATCTGCTAAAACAAACCGAGATTCTGTTCCACTTGTGCTGGCAACACGAACTAGTTCATTTTTTACACAGTAAAACTGACCTTACTGACATATGCGTTCGTGTGCAAACACGGATTAACAAGTGAAGAAATTAAAACAATAGCACAGTTCATTTCCCGCCTAATCACCCACGCCAGCACTCAATCACCATCTCAATGTGATTTTACGGAAGGATATTACATTTAACAACGAGTGAAAACATCATCTACAAGTCTACAAAGCAACGAAAAGAAAATCAGTTGGGAAGTATTCTTGAGTATATCTACGATATAAATAATGGCCTCTATGTTCTGTAGCGTCTGTGAGAAGTCCAAATCAGCGACCGACTTGCATTCAATTTGTCTTGCATGTCGCGGCTGTAACGTGTACGAGCAGGACCAGTCGTGGTGTTTACGTGAAAACGAATCAATAACCGGGATTGCCCACTGGCATTCTGGCCATCACCGTAGTTAGCCCCTTCACTAGTAGAGATCCGGGGATCGAAGAGATGATCACAACCCTACAAGGATGACTGACGCTGATGTAAAGGTCTATTATGGTATATTCTGCACAAATAGTATACGCGTTTACAGATAATAGCATAGAACCGCGTGGCTTAGACAGAATGTCTACGGAGATGTAAAGTTATGCAGTAGAATAATATCTCCATATATGTGTAACGAAAATGCCCATGACCTGGAGAGTGTCATCTTCGTTCTATGCTGACATTCTATATAGCATTGTGAATGGACCAACAATGGTGGATATTCGGCTTACCTGTATTAACTGTGCGCTGAAACTTTCAGCGAAGGACGTGTAAATATCCCTGACTTGCATCGAAACTGGGCGAGAGAAGTCGAACTCTGTTGATCTGACATGAAATCCAACACCGCCTGAGTCTATACTTTCGCTTTATGGAAGCTGCCATGTTTGGGCGCGCAATGGATTCTGGGAGCCAGAGCCTATATAAGACGGACAGAATGGACGAATGGACATTCTGTCTCAGACAATCGGCGGGCAAACATCGTGCGGGAGAGCACAGAGACAGGATCGCCGCAAATGCGCCGAATGTGCCGAAAGTGCCGAATTGACTGCCGAAACAGCGCCGAACCATCCGCCGAAGGGTTGGAAAGCCGAGAGCTGAGCCATAGCTTAGGAATAATAGATACTAACACGCACAGTATCTGATGACGAGACGAACCGCCAGACGGGGATAAGATACTAACACGCACAGTATCTGAAGGCGAGATGTCCATCAACGGGGAATACAGAGCACCAAATATCCCACACTGCAGCCCATCACACAAATACCATTTGACATGATTACATATATTTGCTCACATACAAGATCGTCGGCCTTAGGGACGGAATAGATCTAATCACACTCACCTACACTAGTTACCTACAGGCCTCGGCTAGAGGTGACGGATTACACAAGCTTACATCCACTGTACATATTTACACTGCCGCATGGCTCAAATTATGCTTTGCCGCAAGTCTTGAATACTATCACAAATCATTGATATTAATTGACATTACACTGTAAGGTAATAATACGCCCCCGAGACCAGGGCATTATTACCACATATATATGCAGACAATCTGAGCCTATTAACTCATCCTTGGGTCAACGCTGTGAGGGCCGAAGTTGGGCCGCCGAAGACGTGAAGTCTGCCGAGCCGAAAGGGGCTGCCGCCGAAGACGCTGTAGTGTGCCGTACGGGCCGACGCCGCCGAAGGGCTACTGCTAGGAGAGGCAGTGATACGGAGAGGATTCCAGAGACGATTAATAACGCTTAGATGAACTGGGCCGTGTAACCTTAGACACGGTAGACGTTCCATACAGTCCGGGGCTACGCCTACGACCGGAGAGGAACCAGAGACGCCATACCATACCACGACGAAAGCCAGTCTGGACGAGACGGGGCCGTGACGCGTCATAGATAGGGTCTCATGTATATATTGTATATTATTAGTCTTTCTCTTTAAGCTAAAGATAACACTTAACGATAACTACCTCTAGAGTAGGGATCTTTATTACAGGTATTGTGCGCGTACAGAGCTGTGTACCTAGCAGAATACAATATTATTACTTTATTATTGCCTTGGTTGTTTCTACAGGTCTCCCCCATCCTACCTCCTCGATCCAGACAAGGTGACCGGTTGAATCGGACCTTCCTCGTTGGCCAATTCCAGTCATACGAGACTGCGTTCACATCAGCCTGACAATTTGTCACAGGGGCCTGAGACGAGGCCGCCTCAAGTCTCGTGTACATCGCAAGTTTAGACGTTTTCTGACCGCTCGAACGTCACAACTGGTGGCAGCGGTGGGATGGCCAACACCGGGAAACCGATGGAAAAGGGACCACGCTGGGAAGAAACCCAAGCATGACGACTATTGGAGACGTCGGCGCCGAACTACGTCCAGCGTTAAGCGACACACAATCAGGGAGGACGAGAAGCCAGCGGCGGCTGTCCACAACGCCAACTCCGACGGACCGAGAAGAGTCACGACGACGAGTGGGGACCGGGCAATCAGCGACTGAGGCGCCGAAAAGAGTGGATTTGCTGGACCTGTCTACAGTAGAGCTAGGCACGGTGCTATTAGCTCCTCCGTCTGACCTGACGCCGATTCCTTCGCGTGAGATGTTATCCAGCCTGAATGGGAGTTATCGAGCCCCTAAAGACTCTGGTTCTGATAACCACGGTCTCGGGGGGCCGATACGAACACCGTGATGACGATTCGACCGTACAGATGATGGAAGAGATTGCCGAGCTACGACAAACCATGGGGTCTATGGCCAGGACGTTCCAGTCGAGTGTATCGATGCTAACGAGCCAGATGTCCAAAATCACTGACAGCCAGATGCGGGAAAGAGAGGCAATCAGACGACCGGACACTGAAAACGACGCCGCAGAGCTGAATGCGAGTTGTGGAACTGCCGAAATGGTTGGTGATTACCGCCGAACCGAATATATGTCCGGGTCGCAGCAGGGTTGCGATCAGACGCCGCCGCCGCCGAGGAGGTGGACGAGATGAGCCCATGAGCTGGAGGCAGCCGTTACAGACATCGACCCCTGCGACTGAGGTGAGGCGACCGATGTTGACGGCGGCAAAGGCAGCTACCTATGTTGGGACAATGCCATTACTGGATTATCGCTCCCATTTCGACTACTGTGCTGCTATCAACGGATGGACATACTCACAACAGGGTCAATATCTGGCCGTCGCCCTCCGAGGATCTGCCCAGCAGCTTTTAGCCAGCTTGAAATCAGAACCAGGGAGCGCTGACTATGGACGATTGAGGGATGCCTTGGAGAAGCGTTTTGCTCCGCCGAATCAATTGGATTTGTATAAAACGCAGTTGAAAGCCAGATACCGAGAGAAGTCAGAAGATCTTCCGGGTCTAGCCCAGGCTTTATTTCGGCTCGCACAACAGGCTTATCCCGATGCCGGAGAGGACGTACAGGATACCTTGGCAAAGGATCAGTTTTTGGAGGCTATTGGGGACGAGCTTAGATTTCTTGTATGGCAGACGCGGCCGAAGACCTTAGATGCAGCTGTACACTCTGCTGTAGAAGTAGAAGCATTCAAGTCCTCGCAACGCCGTAAGACTTGGGCAACCGCGAAGTCCACGGTTCCTAGTAAAGATGAGGGAATAGCTGCAACCTCCGAGGATGACGAAGAATCTGAAGCTCGCCTGAGAAAACAGATCAAAGAATTGATGGAAGAAATAATGCGAAAGTCTCGGCCTCAACCACGGCGACAACCACCCAGATACGCCAGAGGCCCACAACGGACGTATGGGAATCGGGAACGAAATAATGCTTGCTGGTCGTGCGGCAGAAAGGGTCAATACCGGGCGGACTGTCCAGATGTGTCCAGAACAGATGACTCTAAACCGCCGAGATCGCCCAAGAATCTCCCAAAGTTAATACTTCCGGGAAAGCTGGACTTTATTTATCTGCCAAGATCGGGCCAGTGAAGATGTGGTGTTGTGTTGACACAGGGGCGTCGATTTCCCTCCTGAGCGAGAAAGTATACCAGCAGCTGAGTCCACGGCTCAAACCAGCCCTGAGGAGCCCGTCTTACGCTAGTATTCGAATGGCTGACGGTACGCTGATGCCCCTGAAAGGGGAAGCTGATTTTAAAATCACTATAGACGGTACCACACGAACACAGAACATGATAGTCGGAGAACTGACAGTGGACGCTCTCCTAGGGTACGACTTCCTCAGCACCCACTGTACCAAGATCGACACGGAGCGCCACAGGGTCAAGTACGGTGGCCGCTACATCCAATGCGAGGTCGTGGGGAGCAAAGGCTGTTACCGTGTAGCCGTGGCCGAGACTGACTATTCCTGCTGGAGCCGAAGCCGTTGTGACAGGAAAAGTTCGTGGGGGCCTACCACGCGAGGTATGGATGATCGAAAATGAACCGCAGTTTACCCAGAAGACAGGAGCCATGGTGGCCAGGGTCCTTACCGAGGTGGACCGTGACTGCGAAGTCACTCTGGAGGTTTCTCAACTTGTCCTCCGATCCGACTGTAGTCCAGGCCTGGACGCTCTGCAGGCGTATGGGTGAAGTAGAAGTAGTGGATGGTCAAGTTTCGAGTGCGGCCGAAGCGTCGACGCCGAGCCGTGCGAAATCTAGTAGACAGAGGCCCGCCGTGCCGACCAGCGCATGTCCAGACCACCTTACAGATCTGGTTCGACGATCCAGCGAAGGCCTGGAGACAGACCAAGCCCTGGCTGTAGAAGATTTGGTCACCCGATATACTGACCTGTTCGCTAAGGACGATACTGATCTAGGTCGAACGACGATGGTACAACATCACATAAAGACTGGAAGTGCACCACCCATCCGCATTCCGCCGAGGTGACCGCCGATTCACGCCCGTGAAATGATCGATGAGCAAGTTGAAGACATGTTACAGCGTGGAGTGGTAGAGCCATCCAGTGGACCGTGGTCAGCGCCGGTAGTTCTGGTGAAAAAGAAGGACGGGAAAATGCGCTTCTGTGTTGATTACCGTGCTTTGAACAAGATCACAGAGAAGGATGCTTACCCGTTGCCGAGGATCGACGACTCTCTGGATTCTTTAGCAGGTGCAAGTTGGTGGAGTACCCTTGACATGATGTCAGGGTACTGGCAAGTCGAAGTGTCCCCCGAAGATAGATGCAAGACAGCCTTTGCAACCAGGAAAGGTCTGTACCAGTTCCGAGTTATGCCGTTCGGGCTGTGCAATGCGCCCGGGACCTTTGAGCGGCTAATGGAAGCCATCCTAGCAGGACTCCATTATGATACGTGTCTCGTCTACCTTGACGATATCGTTTTTGGACGGACGTTTGACGAGATGATTCAGCGTCTTAATGGGGTCTTCGAGAGGTTAAAACAGCATGGTCTTAAGCTCATGGTATCACAGAATGGGATTGGAACGGACCCACAGAAGATCCGTGCTGTACGAGACTGGCCTCCACCCGTTTCGCAGACCGAGGTTCGGAGCTTCCTGGGTCTCTGAAGCTACTATCGACGTTTCATCCGGGATTTTGCCACCATTGCAGCGCTGCTGCATACGTTAACTGAAAAGAAGACAAGTCTTCATATGGGACAACACAGCGCAGCAAGCCTTCGACACCCTGAAAGACAAGCTGACAACCGCCCCTGTGCTTGCTATGCCAGACTTTAGACTCCCTTTCATTTTGGACACGGACGCGAGTAGCTATGGCATCGGGGCCGTTTTGTCACAGGCGATAGATGGAGAAGAGAAGGTCGTGGCATACGCCAGCCGCGTGTTGTCGAAGGCCGAACGAGCCTACTGTGTGACGAGAAGAGAACTACTGGCTGTTGTGCATTTCATCAAATGCTTTCGACACTACCTGTTTGGGCGGAAGTTCCTGCTTCGCACCGATCACGGCTCGCTGAGATGGCTCATGCGGTTCAAGGAACCAGAGGGACAGCTGGCCCGTTGGATTCAGGCCCTTGGCGTCTGCGATTTCAACATCGAGCATCGTCCGGTTCGGAAACATGGTAACGCCGATGCACTGAGTCGTATCCCATGCAAATAGTGTGGTCGATCAAGCAGCGATGACGTTCAGGCAGCCGCCCGTGTGATTGAGATGGTGTCGCCAACCGAAGGGTTCGGCCGAGCCCAGGCCGAAGATCCCGACCTACAACCTGTTCTCGACTGGGTGCGGCAAGCTAGCCGACCAAACCGAGAAGACGTCAGTCCGTACGGACTCGTCACGAAGAGCCTGTGGGGTGCCTTCGATATGTTTGAGATTTGCGATTCGCTGCTGGTTAGACGTTGGGTGGATGACCGTGGTAATGTCAAGCGACGACTACTGGTTGTACCTCGTTCGTTGCGCCGTAAAGTGTTAAGAGAGTGCCACGACGGTCCCACTGGTGGACATCTCGGAGTAAAGAAGACTTTAGCGAAGGTGAGGCAGGCCTATACCTGGCCTGGCCTGCAGGCGGACATACGCCAATGGTGCCGAAGCTGCGATGTATGTAACAGAAGAAAGCAGGCTGGACGCAGACCGCGAGGACCACACAGTGGACAGATGACTGGTTGTCCGGGAGAGAGGATCGCAGTTGACATCCTTGGGCCAATGCCAGAGACGGGCAGTGAAAACCAGTATATTGCGGTCATCGGAGACCATTTTACTCGCTGGGTCGAAGCCGTTGCCATGCCCAATCAAGAAGCTCCTACTGTTGCACAGGCTGTGGTGGAACACTATGTGACCAAGTTCGGTGTTCCAATGGCGATCCATTCGGACCAAGGCCGCCAGTTTGAGAGCCGAGTTTTCAAAGGGATGTGCCGAATTTTGGGGATGAGGAAGACAAGGACGACGCCATACCACCCCCAATCAAATGGCATGATTGAGCGGTTCAACAGAACATTAGCCCAAATGCTACATGCCAGTGTTGACCGTCATCCAAGCGACTGGGACTTGCATATACCGCTTGTAGTGATGTCCTATCGTGCTACAGCCCATGAGGCGACAGGATTTTCGCCGAATATGATGGTGTTCGGGAGAGAAGTCTCTCTGCCATCTCACTTGATACTGGGAGCTCCTCCACGTCAGCAAGTGGAACCTACACAGTGGGTAGAAGAACTACGGGACGAGATGGACGAGATTCATCGTAACGCCCGGGAAGTGACTGGGAAGAGCCTGCGGCGCCAGAAGAGGGTATATGATGGCAAACTTCGGGACCGCTGGGGAGGACCATACGTAATTAAGGAAGCGCTCACGGACGTGACCTACCGCATTGCAGATGAGGACGGAGGTCTCCGGGTTGTTCACCATGACAAGCTGAAGCCTTTCTATGCTCGTGAGATGTCCACCAGTGAGTCAGAAGAAACGTCTGGCGACGATGGAGATGTAGAATCAGATGATAGCGTCGGACATGGGGCTATCTTTCCTTACCCCATGGAACCATCGACTGTCGTCAGAACGCCGACTGTTGACCGGCGACCTCGATTGACCCGGGGCGGGCGTGAGATATGGCGACCACGGAGATTTGCCGATTTCGAGGTTGATTTGCAGTCTGCATCACCATTGGATCTCGAGATGGAAGCTTTACCCCCGGCCGAGGCCGAGACAGAACCGCGGCGGACGACCCGAGGTCGAGTGATTAGACGCCCCGCGCGTTATCGGGATTAATGTAATTCGGCAGTGTTTGGTCAGTGCCGTGAAGCAGGGACCTGATGTCTCCTCCTTCAGTAATGACCCAGCAGACCGCTGGGAGGAACGTCTGATGTAATTATACCGTACTGAAGCCTTTGTTATTATACTGTGGACAATCTACACTTTCGGAGAAAGGACTGCGTGTTCATTCTACTCACATGTGATTGGTAGCTGTGCCGAGCTCCACGACGAGGGCGTCGTGATTTCGAAGGCGTGGGTAGTGTAACAAAAATGCCCATGACCTGGAGAGTGTCATCTTCGTTCTATGCTGACATTCTATATAGCATTGTGAATGGACCGACAATGGTGGATATTCGGCTTACCTGTATTAACTGTGCGCTGAAACTTTCAGCGAAGGACGTGTAAAAATCCCTGACACGCATCTTGCATCGAAACTGGGCGAGAGAAGTCGAACTCTCTTGATCTGACATGAAATCCAACACCGCCTGAGTCTATACTTTCGCTTTATGGAAGCTGCCATGTTTGGGCGCGCAATGGATTCTGGGAGCCAGAGCCTACATAAGACGGACAGAATGGACGTTCGGCATTCTGTCTCGGACAATCGGCGGGCAAACATCGTGCGGGAGAGCACAGAGACAGGATCGCCGCAAATGCGCCGAATGTGCCGAAAGTGCCGAATTGACTGCCGAAACAGCGCCGAACCATCCGCCGAAGGGTTGGAAAGCCGAGAGCTGAGCCATAGCTTAGGAATAATAGATACTAACACGCACAGTATCTGATGACGAGACGAACCGCCAGACGGGGATAAGATACTAACACGCACAGTATCTGAAGACGAGATGTCCATCAACGGGGAATACAGAGCACCAAATATCCCACACTGCAGCCCATCACACAAATACCATTTTACATGATTACATATATTTGCTCACATACAAGATCGTCGGCCTTATGTACGAGTTGTCACAACGAAACAGCTTACCAATTACCAGTATACGAGTTGTCAGAGCATTTCTATCATAGCTCTCTAGATTTGTATCTAATACCGCTTATGCCGGTGCCAGGGGTCGTGTGGTCATATCATCCAAGTTGCCACATGAACAGGTACAATAAAAGCGTACCTGAGATACAACACATATCACGAATCGTTAGATTCTTGGTATGTGCTTTAGAATAGGTTTACCAGAAGACTGTGAAGTCATGTGACGCAGTCAGTATGTCGGCACCTCTTCCCACTTCCCTTATATGTGTTGTAATTAGGGACGGAATAGATCTAATCACACTCACCTACACTAGTTACCTACAGGCCTCGGCTAGAGGTGACGGATTACACAAGCTTACATCCACTGTACATATTTTTTACACAGTGAAACTGACCTTACTGACATATGCGTTCGTGTGCAAACACGGATTAACAAGTGAAGAAATTAAAACAATAGCACAGTTCATTTCCCGCCTAATCACCCACGCCAGCACTCAATCACAATAGATCTTCACTTCTTTACTTAGCTAGCTACTGTAAAGATCGTGTGTAAAGCTCCAGCGTATTACGGAACGATTTTACGTTTACAACGAGTGATAACATCATCTACAAGTCTACAAAGCAACAAAAGATCAAGTTGGGAAGTATTCTTGTGTATATCTGTCGATAAAATAATGGCCTCTATGTTCTGTTCCGTCTGTGGGAAGTCTAAATCAACGACCGACTTACATTCTGTTTGTCTTGCGTGTCGAGGCAATATTGCTTGTGATTGTACCCATAGATGTCAGGAGTGTCAACAATGGCCCGATGATTTATTTCAAGATTTAATGACCGGGTCTCGTGCGGGTTCCCTTCCCCCTGGTTTAATGTCGGAGACTAATATCATGACTCCGCCCTCCCATTTTATTGAAAATGGGACGGCGAAGAAGCCTGCATCGATTGGCAGTCCTTGGATGGGCCCTTTACGTTCTTTTATTAGATAAAGGTATTGCGCCAAGCACTAGTACTTTTGTTTCTGATCTGTCCACAGGTAAAAGGAAGAAACAGGTAAAAGTATTGGGGTCCGTCCTAGATGAAGGTACGGGAGAGTCAGCCGAGGTCACAGTGGAACTAGATCTTCCCGAAAGTGTGTCCCCCATGGAAATCGAGACGCAATCCGAGATGAGGATCACTTTGACTCCGGGCATAAACACTGGTGACGTAAGTACGCCCGTATGTGCTGTTGGGAATGATATCACTGGGGGGACTCCCGCTGGGAATACCCCGATATCTAATAATTCCCGGGTGTCGTTTGTTGGTCGTCAACCAATTTCGACACTCCCTGTTGCTCCAGGGGCAGCCTTAGGCATGGTAAGTGGTGCTGTAAATAACTATGGTGTAATACCAGGTATAGTTAATTTCAGTACAGCAGACAATACCTCTGGTGGATATAGAGACAATGTATCCATGGTCTTACCAGGAGTAAACTCCACGACCTTACGTAATACCCCAGTCACGGGAGTTATCACGCAAGGCCGGGTAGGATTAAATCCCTTGCAATTGAACACCTCTGGGTTGACAAACGCAGGGGATCGAGGTCATTGTTCTGCAGGAACAATGCCAGTTTCACACTTAATACCTCAGAGTGTTAATAGAAACAATACGGCATTGTTCCAGTCACAACAGGGTATGACTGAGAATGGTTCTGGGTCGGGTGTCATAAACCCATATAGGGCTCATTATCAACTTCCTGTCAGCCAATTCCGGTCGCCTGCGGGTTCCGGTATGGTTAACTCCGGGATTCCGGTTAGGACTTTTCGTCCTTCCGGTCCCACTATAAGGAGGCCTGTTGTGACAAACCCCGGTGGCTTGAGACTTCCGGTTCGTCCGGAAATGCAGTGGGCTAGGCCTATTGCATCCCCTTATAGACGGGTCTCTAACAGTCCACAAATCAATACGGGAGTTCCGGTTATTGATGGTTCTCTGTCTGCTGTTATTCTGCAAAGAATGGAACAACAGGCAGCTGAACTAGATCAGTTCCGGCGACTCTTGCCTTCCGCTTCCGGTACTGTTCAGGTTCCATCCCCGGTTCCGACACAGCTTCCGGTAGTATCGTCTGATCCGATTGATTTGTCTACTGACCCATCGATGAGACGTCAGGGGGTCGCGCAACGTCAATCCATTGAGGATAATGACAGTGATCATGATCCGGAGAGACGTTCATATTCAGAGGTACTAGAAGCTCTGTACGAGTTGTACCCTAATATGTCACGACCCCCACCGCCGACGTCCTCTCGCCTACATACTATGGCAGAGGCTCCGTCGACAACTACCATGCAGACGTCGTCACTTCCTGCGTCAGATGCCATTCATGGTTTATGTTCCGTTCTTGATACGGTTTTAGCCCAGCCTAAAACAATGCAGGAACGTATT
>JAVTVY010008329.1:0-46327 GCA_036873755.1 Hanleya hanleyi
AGTTCAACGGTGAGAAAAATCTCCGGACAATCTTTCCCCGGAGAAATGGCCCTCCAGCTGAGGCAGATTTAGTTTCGTTTTCCCGTGCCGATCTTTGTTGAGGCTCGATTCTTTGAATTGGTAAAACAAAAATCAGATTATTCTCATTCTCGGTTACATTAAACAATCTCAGTCAGTTTTACTGCCTAATTATGTTGACGCATGTTGGCGTAGTCATCAGCTGAAAGGTATTGGAAAATAACGAAAGCATATATTTTATCAGACAACTTGATGCTGTGTTTTTTGACACTTAAGACAGTCTAGACTGGCCGACAGATCAAACCCGATTTCTCAACAACAAGGATAAGATCATTGTTATTGTACAAACATTAGCCGGTATTTGCAGGTTACAGAATACAAGAATGGATAGCCACACCTGCTAGCCTATCGGGCTGCGATTATTCCGGTGCAAGGCAAACTGTGCGTGTCCTCCCAGTTCACTGCAGTGTTCTATGGCCCAGTGACGGCACTAAACTTGCCGTAATGGCGGCGGCCTTACAAGCCACAGAATTTATCATTAACGGCATCTTACTCGGTTGGAAAAAATTGCAAAATTGAAATAAAAATGGTTTTGGACACTCCTGAAATTGTTCTTTCATTTGCAATATACGTTTATCAAAGGTTGTCTATTCCTTTAACAGAGAACAAAACATGTCGTCTATTATTATGCAAATTAGACAGACGACAATTTGTTTTTTTTTCAATACCATCCGATGCGGATAAATATATCCATGGTCGCCTATGGCGGATGTTTCTATCTTCGATATATCATTGAATTTATTGAACAAAAACAACCTTTTTTACCTCCATTTTTAGAGAGAGGTTTTCCCTAGCCTGGTTACCGGTATATATCAGGGTAGAAGTTCATAAAATATCAGGGCTAATAATCCAGTCTGTTTAACACTGATTACCCTCATCCCATACTATAATCTGACGTTCAATATTCAGTTTGATACGGTACCATATTACACGCAGAATAGACAGGGTGGAATCATCTCAATGTTATCTCCAATTCTATAACACTTGTGTCTATAACAACTTGCTAACTGGGCATTTATTGAAAGTTTTAGCACAGTGCCGGTGTCCATTCGGGAGATTCTATTTCGCAAGTCGGGTGAGAAAAGGGGCGTCTGCTTTCATACAAGTCACAATCGAATAAGACAACAAATAAATTACAAGATGTAACCGTTGTTTCATCGTAAAATTGATTAACAAAATAACACAAATAAACCTATATCCACGTATGTTCCACAAAGCCTGACTCAGCTGATAGAATCACTCCACATTTGAGAGCCCACATACACTCGTCCACTGATATTGGCACGGTGCCAACCGAGACTGGAGTATCATGCCAATATCAGTGGACCAGTTTTTTCAACAAAGGGGAGAAAGGATATCAAGTTTTACCATATCTTTTTAACGTTTCATTACAATCTTTGTTGATAATCAATTTGAATAGTGCAATACATTAGAAATAATGTTTTCGTAGGCGTGCTCAATGCTTATTTTACACAGGGTTACTTTGGAAAAGTTTATAAATTTCAGAGCGCGGGCTTCGCTCTTGCCCTAAAATATAAACTTTCCCAAACTAACCGCGCGTAAAATAACCATTGTGTATGCGTATGAAAACATTATTTCTTAAATGAACCATATTGAAGCACAAGGCACGTCAAGTTTTATTTTACTGACAAGTTTAATTTATACCAGATGCTACTATTTATTGATCGATTATGACGGGGACAGCTTTAAAACCTGAAGAACGAACTCGGACTGGACAATTGACCCATCGGGCGATTTTTTTTAAAAATGTTAAATAACTCTCTCGATCATACTTTGCTTGCCAAAAATATAAGGACGACTTGAGCGCATATGTAGGCTTATCTTAGGTTATTTGAGAACACTCGATTTGTTGCATGAGTTTTAATGTGTGTATGTTTTAATGTGTTGGACTACGAAGTTATTAACTTGAATACTTAAAATTTAGTTTGACCGTCGCTATATAGCTGAAATGTTGCTGAACGCGACGTTAAGCATTAATTCTCTCTCTCTCTCTCTCTCGCTAAAAACAAAAAGAGCCAGTCCCAAGGTGTATTACATGCCATGAAGATCTCACAGTGAAACATATTTTTATCGACTGTATAGATTTTATGATTGTAAGAGATTCCTTTTATCGAGCAGCTACTTTAGAAGACCCTTTCAGTCGAGTGAAAGAATACTGTATCTTAGGTTATTTGAGAGAAATGGGCTTGTTGCATAAGTTTTAACGTGTGTATGTTTTAATGTGTTGGATTACTAAGTTATTAACTTGAATACTTAGAATTTTCTTTGATCGTCGCTATATAGCTGAAATATTGCTGAACGAGACGTTAAACCTTAATTCTCTCTCTCTCTCTCTCTTTACATCACCTGCTAAATTAACGGTTGGGGCTCAAAGAAACCCATGAGGATCATCTGCTTGAGCTCGATTAATTCCTTAATCCTCGCATAAAATTTACCTCGACTGTTTATGGGATTTTGATGAGTTCTCTCGACGCTTGCCATCATTATGCTATCTCATATATCCCTCTTCCTCCGGTGTTCTTTTCAAATTTATATGTCGATATCCGAAGAGGGTGGTTTATTTTAACAGCACATGCCTCGATATTACAAAAACAAGATGGTTTCCTACAAGAGAGAAGGGGTCAGCTGTTTTTAATGATGTAAGCAAGACATGAGGAGTTTCTTCAAATAAAATTCGAATCGCTGACCATTATTCTTTATCCAAATGAATCTCCGAGTCGTTTTCCAGACTATGTATTAATTAACGATATTCGGACAGCCGCTAGCCCCGAGTTAAGCGGAATTAGACACAACTTTCGAAACGTAGCGCCAGAGATCAAGCACGATACGACGTAGGTCATGTGATACAGCCCTTTGTCACTTCAACTATCGTTTCCGTCATCTCGAAACTTCAGTAATGTCCTTGTCTTGCACACCTTCTCACTTCGTTCGCGCGGACAGATTTGGAACTACTTTGCCAAGATATAATTCTGTACGTTCAGATTAAGCTTAACACATATTTTTTGAATTTGGACATAAGTTTTAGCCCTATCCGTAGGCGTATTGTAAGAAGAGCTTCTCGCATATGTTGGCCTACGCTCAATAAATTAGCCTGATTCTCTCACTAGTTTCTCCCACTGATTTGCCCCTCTTGGTCCTTCAAGGGGTAGTAACGTGATTTTAATTGTTCGGTACACTGAACATCATGATCACCTGAAACACTTGTCAAAGGCGTTTCAAGTCGCGAAGTCTTGTATTTGGTGTAGGGGTCAATAATGTTAGATTCTTCAATTCGTTCTAGCGAACAAGTTGAAAACGGGAAATGACTGACATGACGTAGAATAACGTGACCAGGTGTCCATGACGTCACGTTAGAAGCCCTCATAGTGCAATAAAAGTTCTAAGATAGTGTATGACGTCGCAACGCGTCAGGCACAGAATGCTGATGCGTGATTTGGGACGTCATCTCAGGCAGTGGGGCCACGTGTAGGTGCTCCCATGTTTTTCAGAAAATGTCAGAAGTGTGATTTCAATGCTCGTGATATTAAAAAGTGATATATCAGAAAAACGTTCACCGTAGTTGATCTCAACTATTAAAGAACTTTTATCAAAATATGTTATTTGCTGAATATTTTTTAAAAACGCTGCTACCCTTTAACATGCTTCATACTTATGGTATATTTTCTGTCCAACACCAATACAGTTAATTGCACGAGCCGAGAACAAAAAATGAACACGAACAGAAGAATTCAGAAAACACAAAATCTGGAAATGTCTGTAGAAAATTTTGGTGGAAACTGTGTAATCCTTCTTGAAACATTCAAATTCTAATCTCTCAGAAATCCCGCCGTTATTGAATAAATATAATGCATATGAATATACTACAATGGTCAAAGTTTATTGACTGAATACTTTGCAGGAATTTGCAATTTACATGATAGTCATTTTGATCCACATCACTTACCTCACCTGTACTTTCGGAAATTAAAGTTCTTGAGTGTGACGTTTTAAATGTACTGAACGCTCTTGATACGTCTAAAGTCCTGGGTCCAGATGGAATAAGTCCAAAACTTTATATGAAGCTCGAAATATAATTTCTCTGATCTTGACTCGGTTCTTGGATAGATCGTTGTACGTAAGTATTTTTCCTTCTGTCTGGAAATGTACAAACGTGACACCAATTTTTAAAAAAGATGATCCAAGTAAAGTAGATAATTACAGACCAATTTCCCTGTTAAGCTGGCTCAGCATGATGTTTGAGTGTATTGTCTTCAAATATGTATTCAATAATACACGAAACGAAACGTGCAAAATATACGAAAGATGTCAGCAGTTCATATAAGGCATTACCATGGCACACATAAGATGATCGTTCAATACATGTTACCAACCTGTCTGAGGATTCAGTCCAGAATGTTCCAAGAAAGTTATGAGAATACAATGTCTCGGAGTTCTTTAGGGCATGACCCATTTCTGTACCGTTCATCACAGGCACTATTGTCAACCAATGGGAAAGTCACAACGCCAAACAGAAAGTTCATGGAAGTCCAGGCGGAAGATATATCACAACACAGTCATGTTCAATCACTAACCATTTTTAAGGCTCTCTTAAGCAAAACGAATCAAACTGTACCTGTAGATATTGTATCCACGGAATGGACTGGTTCCAGATGTTTCTGGCACACGCTGCCACGTCACCAAGGAAGAGGAGAAACATGTCGCTGTTATAGGAAGGAACGGTGTTTGGGTCGATCACATCACTGAGATGATGGATATCACTAATTGCAGTTGTGGACATCAGTTTGGAATTCCGTCCAGTCAGATTTACAAGGCAGTTCACAAGAAATCACACGAGGAGTTGAACAGGATCTCGCACTCTTCACAATGGCGAACACACAAGTGCACCAAATGTTTTCGTCAGTCACCGTCTGGGTGACTTATCGTCTGCAAAACCTCAGCAGGTGCAAAAAGGAAGAAGAGTCTTGTGTCGTCAAACGATTTAGAAACTGCCAGCAGGTCGTCGAAATATGCCAGAATAGGCCGTCCTCGTGAGGAGATTCAAGGCTACCACCACCGGTATCGCTAAATAAACTGGAAACGCAGACGTGGAAATTTTTAGATTCTGTTTTTCACCAATGTTTTTTTTTCTATCCTGAAGCAAACTCGCCATTGTAGAATTTCGGTCTTCAAGACGACAGGGGATTGTGCGCGATCTTAAATATTATAACGCAAGGTCGTCTGTTGACTCGGGAGATGGTGTCTACAAAACCCGTTCCAGATTTAGATTCCAGAGGCTCGGCTCCGAGATTTCGCGAAGGCTTAGATGGATGAGAACAGAGCAAGCATTGCTGTTCATTCCAGCTTACAACATTGTGAACTCTACCGGTGGTAATATGACAGTGGATCTTATAACTGTAACTTGGGAACCATCAGACATTCTCTTTTATACTGCCCTAAATGAATGGGTGCAGTGTCAAACTCGTCAAACTCTCAGCACAGTTATGACAACGAAACTGGCTAACTGTCTCCAAACCAAAACATACAAATCAAATTTGGGTTTCATGAAGTGCAAGTCTAGTGCATTTACTTATCCATGCAACTAAATCATATAGCTGAATATCGAAGATCGGATCTGACGCCTACTGGAAATATAGTCAAGTAAAATTTCACATAGAAGATAACTGACAATGCTTGACCCTATAGGTCGTTGGATATGATTGTTATATTAATAGGCAGCATTCAGAACCAAAAACAATTCCCTCGTGCCAATCTGTCAGTCTCTAATATAACATGTACTGCACAAAAAGTTAGGATAATGAAATTGACGAAAGTATGGTAGCTAAGAAATTCCATATTTCACAAAATGATAAGCCATGAGCTTAAAGTGTTTACAGTGAGATAGATAAATTACGTTCAAACCAATTAGTTTTTAAATTATATATTCTATTTTTCTAGAAAATTCACTTTCTAATGTACACGTTTACAGGATCTGTCGGTTCATGTAGAAAATATAAACAGATACTTTTTTTCAAAAATATATTCTGGAATAGTTATTGATTAATATATTATTCAAAGTAATTGCGGTTTCCTTTGATGAAAATGAAAACGAGGCGACTACTTTCCGGAAAGAGCGGCCTTTTTTAAGAGAGAGATCAAAAAATTGTCAGAAAGGGCTTCAGCGTTGGCAAATGTCGCCCTATGGACTTGTTCTGTAAATTTTTGCGAAATTTACTGTAGCTTTAGTGTATCAAAGTTGACAATGTACCTTAAATATAGATATACACTTTAAAAAGTACATTAAATAGTGTATTTCACAATATTTTACAGTAAATTGCTGGCAACTTTACCGAACTAAAACTACTTTAAATTACTTTAAAATTTACAATGCATTTGTCACTCTTTTTCATTTCCGTTAATGTGATGTCTAGCACTGTAATACCACTTGTCTATATTGCACCATGTAAGCGTCCTGTCTGTGTCTTGTGCGCTGTCCTCAGTGTTTTATAGGGTGGATGGAGGGTGTCTGGTTCCATGCTGCTTCAAAGATTTCTTCTTTGAAGTAGCAGGAACACAACTGGGCTGGGTGGTGCTTAGTTGGGCTGGGTGGTGCGTGATATAGCTGAAATATTGCTGAAAACGACGTTAAATTCTATTCACTCACTCACTCATTTCGGTTGATCTGTAAATAATTTATTCGAAAGGCCATCTGTGAGACCAGTTTCCATTGGCTCGCGGTAATTGGATCTACAAAGCAATTCATGGAGGCTCAAACTGTGTCCGTTTTTATCGACAGTAGAACGAAGGAGTGTAGCTCGGAAGAGAATCAAGTTATGCTCTTAACATCCGAGTTGAAATGGGTCTGAGTGTACATGTACACTGTGAAAAAAATTGTGTAGTTTTAACACAATTATGTTCTAAAATGGCTTCAACACAGCACGTTTTCTGCTGAAATCAACATGATTACGTGTTGAAATTCATATATCAATATAAAATTGTATTGAGTTTGACACAAAATTGGTGTTGATTGTAAGTTTTTGTCATTTTCAACACAATTCTGGTGCTAAAATGACTATATGATATAAAGATTAAACAATTGATCTTCCAGGGAAAACAGCGACTGCCAACTGCAAAGATTTTTTAAAGGAAGATAAAAGCGTGTCTTAGTGAACTAAAGTTAAATACACCGCCTCTTATCATGTCGTTACTATATGGAAGACCAAAGTGGAAAATATTCAAGACCGAAAATTTACATTGAAAACCTATAATTTTCATCCAGCTTAACACTATTCAAGTTCAAAATATATACTTTTACACATTTAGATGTTCAAGACCGCATTTAGCAGTTCAGCTTATATCAGTAGTATCAGAAGTCTGTATTTACTACCTTGTCCTATCTTTTAACATGGGCCCTAGATTTTTTGCACCTCAGGACTTTGACCACGACTCCGGTGATCCAGAATCTAGAAACTATAGTCCATTTTAATTAGTCGTCTACATTGGAGCTTGCCAATAATCAGCAGTTAACTTTGCATAATTTTTTTTCGCCGTGTACAACAAACAGAACTCTACGAAAGCACTACCATTTCTCCGTGATATCGATAATAAATCACGCTTGAAATAACTTTGTAATTCTCTCCATATGAAACTCCAGTACAGTTGTTTCGTGTACCGGAACTCAGTTACATAGGGATACGTCATAATGTATTCGTGTTGTCTAGCACAAAGGTCAACAATGCCGTGTTCGGTCATAGAGGTGTGTGCGGTTTATCATTCGGTAATTTCACTGGGCATGGGATGTAAGTGACACTCCCACGGTCCGCCTGTTATCACTATATTCGGCATCAATGACCTTTGTGCCAGTGAGCATGAATATATGGCGTCTCCCTATGTAATTGAGGCTCGGTACAATACATAAACAACTGTACAGGAGTTTTATATGGAGGCAATTAAAAAGTTAGTTCAATCGTGATATATTATCGATATCGCAGAGAAATGGTAATAATTTCGCAGAGTTTAGATTGTTACACACACTGCAAAAATGAAAATTGTTGCTGGGTTAATTATTGATTTTTTATTAGCTCCAAAGTAGACGACTAATTAAATTGAACATACGTTAGTTCAGTAGGTTCCTGCGGATATTACGCATGCCGTGATTTTTAAAACAATGTCGACCAGACCGAAAGTGACACAATCAAAACTATAATAGCCGCTATCACGCGAACGGTAAGGGCTAGAGTTTCAGGAATTTTAAGCATGGACAAGGGCGTAGACAAGTGGGGGATTCAGCACCCCAAATTGTCCCACTCCCCTTCCAAAAAGGAATAAGACAGAAAAGAAAGCAAAGAAGGCGGAGAAAATAAAATGGTTATCTTATCACGTATCTTTTTTTAATTGATGCTTAAACAGGGAAAGCACACTCATCACAGTCAGTGCGTACCAGTAGGTCTAGATTAAGATTGCAATCGATCGGAACAAAGCAACATTTCGGGCTCAAATCTCATGTGACGTCTCCATGAATGGAACAGTGTGCTCCAATCCAATCAAATATCTACTTTTTCACTAAACCTGTTTTTAAAAACCTGACTTTAAAATGGTTCTTACATCTTTGCGTCCGTGTATGTCCGTGTGCAAATGTATGTCCGTGCATGCCTGTCTGAATTTTCCGCAAGCGATAACTTCCAAACGCTTTGCAGGATTCTTCCGAAATTCGGCATACGCATATCTTGCGACAAGACGCTGGTTGTTACTGCATTTCAGCAACATCTGCCTGAAGGTGGCGCCACTGAGTTTCGCTTCTTCGTGTCCGTTCCAGTTAAAATAGTTCTTGATCTCTTTGTGTCTGTGGATGTCTGTTCAAATTCTTCACAGGCGATAACTTCCAAAAGCTTTGTCGGATTCCTTCGAAATTTAGCATATACACTCCTTGTGACCAGACATGGGTTGGTATTGCTTTTCAGCCAGATCCACCTGTAGGTGGCGCCACTGGGTCTTGTTCCAATCTTCTGTGCATGTCCGTGGTTTCTATTCAAATTCTTCACAAGCGACTTTCAAATGCTTTGTCTAATTAGGCATCCTTGCGTTTGTCATTTTCTTTTTTCTTCCGCTTGTCGCTGTTAGTTTTGAATTTCATGTCGCTTTAAATGAAGGACACCATTTTCTTAAATTTGCTGTCCAGTCCTTCTATTCCACATCATATGATTTACCCTAAAGCTTTTGCATGAACCATATTTTATTTCAGAAGTATAATATGAAATGACTGACGGGGAAATCCTCGCAGTACCGAATTCCTGGTTTTTGAATTTCGTGTCATCTTAAATGAAGGACAACATTTCCTTCAATTTTGCTATCAAATAATTGTATTCCACATCATATGATTTACCCTAAAGCTTTTGCACGAACCATATCTTATTTCAGATGTATAGTGTGAAATACGGAACCTTTTTTTTTTTCTTCTTTTTTTTTTTAAATTTCGTGTTAACTGGTTTTTGAATTTCGTGTCATCTTAAATGAAGGACAACATTTCCTTCAATTTTGCTATCAAATAATTGTATCCCACATCATATGATTTACTCTAAAGCTTCTGCACGAACCATTTGTGTCCACACGTGTAACTTACTATATTAATTACAACTGAGTTCCTAAAGTTAAGAGATGTTGTCCCATTATCCACGCTTAAGATGTTGTTCAGCTCTTTAATCCTGCCGAATTTCGATTACTGCGACACTGTTTTGGGTACTGCAGATACTGGATTAATTAATAGGTTGTTCAAACTTCAAAAACGGGCAGCCAGGATACTGCTGAAGGCTCCGCCTAGAAATCCCACTGTCGACCTTTTTTTGAAACTGAAGTGGATTCCACTTCGACAAAGGATTAATTTACACAAGTCTACCATTATGTACAAAATATGCAATAATTTGGCCCCCGAGTACTTGTCCGAGTCTTTTACGCAAGTCCCCAGTCGAACCAGAGCAGGAGAACGAGGAGACCTCGTCTTGCCCCGTCCCAAATGCGAGCTTTTTCGTAAAAGCCTCAAGTTTTCAGGCGTAAAAATTTGGAATTCGTTGCCAGCTGAAATAAGAAGATGTTCAAGTTATTGAAATCTAACGTTCTACATTCATTGTAAATTTCGGCTAGTCATTACATTACCTCTTTAACTTCGTGTATATTTCATATCTCATACTTAAATTTACGACATGATGTAATTATTTTTTTATAGAATTTTTTTAATTATTTTCTGAATTTGCCAGTATTCAAATTGTAATGACGCAAGTTTAGATTTCTTAAATTCTAGATCTAGTCATGCCAGTCTGTGAAAGTATTTTAACATGCTATGTTATATTTATGTATATTTATATATTTTTATTCTTATCCAACTATTATACTATTTTACTAACTATTTTACTAAACCACACTCTGGGCCTTGAGGGAGACTAGCCTTCGTGCTAATCAAGCAACCTAGATTAAATAAAGTTATTATTATTATTATTATTATTATTATTATAAAGTTTGGCTGCACACTGTTCATATGATAAATTTCCTGAATTAAATTGAATTCGACCTTGTGGTTTTTCGGACTGACAGATGATTAAAACACATATAAGGGAAGTGGGGAAAGGTGCCGACATACTGACAGAGCCACAAGACTTCACAGTAAAGCACATAAGTAGTATGTAAAGAGTCTTTCGAGGGCACAACCCCCCACTGCGCATGCGCGAAACCCCCCACTGGGGAGGTTTTGTGGCGGTATTGGGGGGGTATTGGGGGGTGTGTTGTGCGCAGGTATCACGTCACTTCCGGTTGGGGTGAATGGGGCGTGACCTTGGGGGCATGTATTTCTCCGCGGTGATGCGGTCTGGCGGTGATGCGGTCTGCCTCCGCGGACCGAAAGTAGTCCCAAACCCGTGTGTTTTCGTAGAATTGTTCGGCAATCTATAGGCACCGCTAGTGGACCGATGGGGTCGAGTGAGGTATCAAAGTGAAGCTTAGGTGAAGGGGCATTTGATGGGCTGGGTGTGGGGTTGAAATATCGTCATTCTGCGCATGCGCGGTGGCCGAAGGGTATGAAAATAGCCTTTTTGGAACTAGGGGAGCCCCTAGTTGACCGATGGGGTCGAGTGAGGTATCAAAGTGAAGCATATGTGAAGGGGCATCTGATGGGCTGGGCGCGGGGTTGAACTATCGGCATTCTGCGCATGCGCGGAGGCCCAAGGGTATGGAAATAGACGTTTTGGAGCTAGGGAAGCCCCTAATGGACCAATGGGGTCGAGTGAGGTATCGATGTGAAGCATTCGTGAAGGGGCATCTGATGGGCTGGGTGTGGGGTTGAAATATCGGCATTCTGCGCATGCGCGGTGGCCCAAGGGTATGGAAATAGCGGTTTTGGAGCTAGGGGAGTCCCTAATGGGCCAATGGAGTCGTATGAGGTATCAAAGTGAAGCATTCGTGAAGGGGCATCTGATGGACTGGGCGTGGGGTTGAAATATCGGCATTCTGCGCATGCGCGGTGACCCCAGGGTATGGAAATAGACGTTTTGGAGCTAGGGGAGCCCCTAATGGTCCAATGGGGTCGAGTGAGGTATCAAAGTGAAGCATTCGTGAAGGGGCATCTGATGGACTGGGTGTGGGGTTGACATATCGGCCTTCTGCGCATGCGCGGTGGCCCAAGGGCATAAAAATAGCCTTTTTGGAGCTAGGGGAGCCCCTAATGGTCCAATGGGATCGAGTGAGGTATCAAAGTGAAGCATTCATGAAGGGGCATCTGATGGACTGGGTGTGGGGTTGAATTAGGGTCATTCTGCGCATGCGCGGTGGCCCAAGGGTATGAAAATAGACGTTTTGGCATCTAGGGGAGCCCCTAATGGTCGAATGGGGTCGAGTGAGGTATCAACGTGAAGCCTAGGTGAAGGGGTATTTGATGGCTGGGTGGCTGCATGTAAAATTTTTCCTGAAAAAAAAAAAAATACGGAACACGGACTTTATCGAAAAACCTGGGAAAATGCCTATATGGGGTATGAGGGGTATATAGGTCGCCGGGCTTAACGGGGCTTGTCTATCAACAGAGTTATCTTCCCCTAGTTCCAGGGTGGGTGTATGTAAAAATTTTCCTGAAAAATACGGAATACGGACTTTATCCTAAATTACGGGAAAATGCCTATATGGGGTATGGGAGGTATAGGACCATCCTGGGAAACGTACTTCTATACATTTGCGGTAGGGTTGTGGGGTCGCGTTTTACTCGTCTCGTCATTTAGAACATGATAGGAAGTGTCCCCGTGCGAATCGGTGAAATTTTTGAAAAAGTACGATATAGCCTCATATAGTCCCATACTGAGGGTATAGGACCAATGTTTGTCCCCCTGGGAAACGTACTTCTATGCATTTGCGGTAGGGTTGTGGGGTCTGGTTTTACTCGTCTCGTCATTTAGAACATGATAGGAAGTGTCCCCGTGCGAATCGGTGAAATTTTTGAAAAAAGTCACCGAACCCCATATAGTCCCATACTGAGGGTATAGGACCGATGTTTGTCCCCTGGGAAACGTACTTCTATACATTTGCGGTAGGGTTGTGGGGTCTCGTTTTACTCGTCTCGTCATTTAGAACATGATAGGAAGTGTCCCCGTGCGAATCGGTGAAATTTTTGAAAAAGTCACCGAGCCCCATATAGACCCATACTGGGGTATAGGTTCAATGTTTATCCTACTGGGAAACCCACTTCTATGCATTTGCGGTAGGGTTGTGGGGTCGCGTTTTACTCGTCTCGTCATTTAGAACATGATAGGAAGTGTCCCCGTGCGAATCGGTGAAATTTTTGAAAAAGTACGATATAGCCTCATATAGTCCCATACTGAGGGTATAGGACCGATGTTTGTCCCCCTGGGAAACGTACTTCTATGCATTTGCGGTAGGGTTGTGGGGTCTCGTTTTACTCGTCTCGTCATTTAGAACATGATAGGAAGTGTCCCCGTGCGAATCGGTGAAATTTTTGAAAAAAGTCACCGAGCCCCATATAGTCCCATACTGAGGGTATAGGACCGATGTTTGTCCCCCTGGGAAACGTACTTCTATGCATTTGCGATAGGGTTGTGGGGTCTCGTTTTACTCGTCTCGTCATTTAGAACATGATAGGAAGTGTCCCCGGGCGAATCGGTGAAATTTTTGAAAAAGTACGATATAGCCTCATATAGTCCAGTGAAGCATTCGTGAAGGGGCATCTGATGGACTGGGCGTGGGGTTGAAATATCGGCATTCTGCGCATGCGCGGTGACCCCAGGGTATGGAAATAGACGTTTTGGAGCTAGGGGAGCCCCTAATGGTCCAATGGGGTCGAGTGAGGTATCAAAGTGAAGCATTCGTGAAGGGGCATCTGATGGACTGGGTGTGGGGTTGACATATCGGCCTTCTGCGCATGCGCGGTGGCCCAAGGGCATAAAAATAGCCTTTTTGGAGCTAGGGGAGCCCCTAATGGTCCAATGGGATCGAGTGAGGTATCAAAGTGAAGCATTCATGACGGGGCATCTGATGGACTGGGTGTGGGGTTGAATTAGGGTCATTCTGCGCATGCGCGGTGGCCCAAGGGTATGAAAATAGACGTTTTGGCATCTAGGGGAGCCCCTAATGGTCGAATGGGGTCGAGTGAGGTATCAACGTGAAGCCTAGGTGAAGGGGTATTTGATGGCTGGGTGGGTGCATGTAAAATTTTTCCTGAAAAAAAAAATACGGAACACGGACTTTATCGAAAAACCTGGGAAAATGCCTATATGGGGTATGAGGGGTATATAGGTCGCCGGGCTTAACGGGGCTTGTCTATCAACAGAGTTATCTTCCCCTAGTTCCAGGGTGGGTGTATGTAAAAATTTTCCTGAAAAAATACGGAATACGGACTTTATCCTAAATTACGGGAAAATGCCTATGGGGTATGGGAGGTATAGGACCATCCTGGGAAACGTACTTCTATACATTTGCGGTAGGGTTGTGGGGTCTCGTTTTACTCGTCTCGTCATTTAGAACATGATAGGAAGTGTCCCCGTGCGAATCGGTGAAATTTTTGAAAAAGTCACCGAACCCCATATAGTCCCATACTGAGGGTATAGGATCAATGTTTGTCCCCCTGGGAAACGTACTTCTATACATTTGCGGTAGGGTTGTGGGGTCTCGTTTTACTCGTCTCGTCATTTAGAACATGATAGGAAGTGTCCCCGTGCGAATCGGTGAAATTTTTGAAAAAAGTCACAAGACCCATATAGTCCCATACTGGGGTATAGGATCAATGTTTGTCCCCCTGGGAAACGTACTTCTATACATTTGCGGTAGGGTTGTGGGGTCTCGTTTTACTCGTCTCGTCATTTAGAACATGATAGGAAGTGTCCCCGTGCGAATCGGTGAAATTTTTGAAAAAGTACGATATAGCCTCATATAGTCCCATACTGAGGGTATAGGACCGATGTTTGTCCCCTGGGAAACGTACTTCTATGCATTTGCGGTAGGGTTGTGGGGTCTCGTTTTACTCGTCTCGTCATTTAGAACATGATAGGAAGTGTCCCCGTGCGAATCGGTGAAATTTTTGAAAAAGTACGATATAGCCTCATATAGTCCCATACTGAGGGTATAGGACCGATGTTTGTCCCCCTGGGAAACGTACTTCTATGCATTTGCGGTAGGGTTGTGGGGTCTCGTTTTACTCGTCTCGTCATTTAGAACATGATAGGAAGTGTCCCCGTGCGAATCGGTGAAATTTTTGAAAAAGTACGATATAGCCTCATATAGTCCCATACTGAGGGTATAGGACCGATGTTTGTCCCCCTGGGAAACGTACTTCTGTGCATTTGCGGTAGGGTTGTGGGGTCGCGTTTTACTCGTCTCGTCATTTAGAACATGATAGGAAGTATCCCCGTGCGAATCGGTGAAATTTTTGAAAAAGTACGATATAGCCTCATATAGTCCCATACTGAGGGTATAGGACCGATGTTTGTCCCCTGGGAAACGTACTTCTATGCATTTGCGGTAGGGTTGTGGGGTCTCGTTTTACTCGTCTCGTCATTTAGAACATGATAGGAAGTGTCCCCGTGCGAATCGGTGAAATTTTTGAAAAAGTACGATATAGCCTCATATAGTCCCATATTGAGGGTATAGGACCGATGTTTGTCCCCCTGGGAAACGTACTTCTATGCATTTGCGGTAGGGTTGTGGGGTCTCGTTTTACTCGTCTCGTCATTTAGAACATGATAGGAAGTGTCCCCGTGCGAATCGGTGAAATTTTTGAAAAAAGTCACCGAGCCCCATATAGACCCATACTGGGGTATAGGTTCAATGTTTATCCTACTGGGAAACCCACTTCTATACATTTGCGGTAGGGTTGTGGGGTCTCGTTTTACTCGTCTCGTCATTTAGAACACGATAGGAAGTGTTGCGGAGCGAATCGGTGAAATTTTTGAAAAAAGTCACCGAGGCCTGGGTAGGCCCATAGGCCTATACTGCATGGCTATGGGTGTATAGGCCATACGGGGTGGACATGTTGGAGTCTAGGTGAGTCCCTAATGGTCCAATGGGGTCGAGTGAGGTCTTATTTTGAAGCTCTCGTGGAGGAGCACTTGACTACACTAATGGTTCGTCCGTGTTCAATAGTCTGCGCATGCGCAGTCTGGCCGTAGTATAGAAAACAGGCATTTTGGGTGCTATGTAGGGGTGTGTTTGGGTTAGAGATGAGCTAATCACGGTTCGAATGGATCGTGTGAGGTGTCAAAGTGAAGCTTGTGTGGGGTAGAGTCAGAATGGTGTGTTTTTGAATGCATGTCGCGTTAATCTGCGCATGCGCAGTTGGTTGTAGTAAGTAAAGTGGCCATTTTGGGCAGTACATGAAGGTATTTGGGGTCGAGATGAGCTATTCACGGTTCGAATGCATCCTGGAAGGTGTCATCTTGTAGTTCTCGGGGTGTACATTCCGATTTGAGGGGTGTCCGCGTCATCTGTGACGTCATTGATGACGTCATCGGTATGAGTAGTAGCGAAAGTGGACATTTTGTGGGTGCGTGAGGGTGAGTTTGGTGTAGAGATGCACCATCCTTAGTCCGAATGCGTCGTGTGAGGTGTCATTTTGTAGCTCTCGGGGTGTACATTCCGAATTGAGGCATGTCCGAAGCATCTGTGACGTCATCGATGACGTCATCAGTAGGAGTATTAGCGAAAGTGAGCCTTTGGGGCAGTGCAGGAAGGTATTTGGTGTAGAGATGGACCATCCGCGTTGCGAATGCGTCGTGTGGGGTATCATGTTGTAGCTCTCGGAGTATAGACCCTGATTTCAGGGATATTTATAGCATCTGTGACGTCATTGGTGACGTCATTAGTACAAGTTGTAGCGAAAGTGGGCCTTTTTTAGCAGTGAAGGATGTTATTTGGTGTAGAGATGGACCATCCGCGGTCCAAATGGACCGTGTGAGGTGTCATCTTGTAGCAACGCCCACCAACACCATTCTTAATGCTTCAACGCCCTGGTGAAATAGCTCAGAAGCTCTGATATTCCATGGAATTGTCACTAATTCTTCGAAATGCGGTGATGCCCGTCAACGCCCGTCGTTACACCTTAACACTCTAACATAACGCCATGATATAGACCAGAGAGAGAGAACAACAACAGCAACAACAACAAGGATGACACATGAGAGAACAACAACAAGAAGTTTTTTTCATATAGTTTATTCTCCCCAATGTTACATCATACCCACGCTGGAGGAGCCGCGTTAGGTATATTTACAATTCAAGAAGATTCTTGTCCAATCAGAGGCCACCATTTGCATCTGTCATATTCGTTCCTGTCCGTTAGATGTATTCTTGTCCAATCAGAAGTCTCCATTTCAGAAAGTGCCATCTGAACCGTTTATTCTAATCATCGTCGGGCAGGCCAGGATACCGTTGAGGCAGCATATCCTCAGATAGTTGTTTGCGCATTCTGAGTATCTATCAGTGCGTGGGTGAATACTTTCATCCGATGGAGGTGGTGGTCAGTTTAACCACGAAGAACGCAACATTGGTCATTATCTCCACTATCCACTTGGTGTTACAATTCAAGAAGACTTGTCAAATCAGAGGCCACCATTTGCATCTGTCATATTCGTTCCTGTCCGTTAGATGTATTCTTGTCCAATCAGAAGTCTTCATTTCAGAAAGTTCCATCTTCGGCCATGTTCGCTTTGAACCGTTTATTCTAATCATCATCGGGCAGCCCAGGATACCGTTGAGGTAACATATCCTCAGATAGTTGCTTGTGCATTCTGATTATCTATCAGTGCCTGGGTGAATACATTCACCCGATGGGTTGGTCGGTCAGCTTGGTCACGAAGAACGTAACATTGGTCACACTGTCCACTGTCCACTTGGTGTTGGGGCGTTGCAACCGGGCCCATTCCAAGGGATCCACGGTGTTCAGTTTCTCCGGCATCGTCTCTAGCGACACTCGGTTAATGATGGTAAACGGTTGGTCAAATACCTGGATGTTACTGCTCGGGTAAAAGTATCGGACTTGGACTGTCTCTTTATGCTGCAGCACATAACCAAACGCCAGATTCAATTTGAAGGCCGTAGTTTGATCTTTGAAGATGGCTTCTACGTAGCTACGTAGACGGGCGAGGTCGGTCAGTCGGAAATTGTAGATATCTTGAATGGGGCGATGACGGTGGAAACAGTGCCGTATCATGGACCAATGGCGCCGATAGATGTCACTCACTGGATGGGCGCCCTGTAAGAGATCGCTAGGAACATTTATGGGCTCGTCCAGAAAATGTTCGATGTTGTCAGGCGTATGACTCGAAACCGTAACGGTGGGGTCCGGCTGGATATCCAGGCCCTCCTGGACCGTGGGTATAGGCAGGCTCTTCGTCATCGCATCACCAGTGGCGTTCGTCTCTCCGGGTTCATCTTCACTGGGGCTGACCTTCCGCGGCCCCTCTTTAGTGGAAAGTTGTCGCCCAAACCGTAGAGACGGGGCATGCATCAAACGTTGGTGCTGTCTAAACCGACTGGGTCGTTTGAAGAGTCGACCACAATCATTACATAGTACCGTCGCACCCGCGTGGGGTACCCTCTCATGACGCAGTAAATGATCCTTCCGATTGAATGACCGTGCGCAGATTATACAAGTATACCGGGCATCGTTGTGGATGGAGGCCTCGTGGCGTCGTAACTTATCTAGACGAGTAAACAGCTTCTGGCAAGTTGTGCAAGTGAACATCTTGGTGGTTGACAGAGTGTCTGATGAAACGTCCAGGCCGCTTCCCTTTTATAGCACGCTAGCTGGTGATCTATTTTTAGCACACTCAGTTCAACTATCCCCAAGTCGAGGGCCGAGCCTTGACATCTTCAGTAACATCCGTGTCTCTTCGGTCACCTCCGTACCGTCAACGATCAACATGTAGACATATAGAGTATGTACGGCATGTTATGGTATTCATCAGTGCATGAGTGACGCATTCAGCCGATGGGAGTGGTCGGTCAGCTTGGTAACGAAAAACGTAACATTGGTCACACTCTCCACTGTCCACTTGGTGTTGGGGCGTTGTTGTTGGGCCCATTCCAAGGGATCCACGGTGTCCAGTTTCTCCAGCATCGTCTCTAGCGACACTCGGTTAATGATGGTAAACGGTTGGTCAAATACCCGGATGTTACTGCTCGGGTAAAAAAATATCGGACTTGGACTGTCTCTTTATGCTGCAGCACATAACCAAACGCCAGATTCAATTTGAAGGCCGTAGTTTGATCTTTGAAGATGGCTTCTACGTAGCTACGTAGACGGGCGAGGTCGGTCAGTCGGAAATTGTAGATATCTTGAATAGGGCGATGACGGTAGAAACAGTGCCGGATCATGGGCCAATGGCGCCGATAAATGTCACTCACTGGATGGTCTTCGTGTAACAGATCGCTGGGAACATTTATGGCTTCGTCCACGAAGTGTACTTTGCCCTCCACGTCGTACAAAATCTGGCCCAAGGTCTTGTCGTCGGAATTTGACTGTTGAATTAGGGCGACATCATCATCGGCCCTCGTGCGATGGGTGGGAGTTCCCCCTGTTTCGATATTGATGCCTACGGGCTCTTCTATCTGCAAACGTGGCTGCGGAACAGGGTGTCATGTGCGTTGGTGTCGCAGCAACTGACTGGTCAGTTTGAAAAGCCGACCACATTCTTCGCATGGACGCTTGGGTACTTCATGGCGTGCACGTGTGTGGCGCTGTAAATGATCCGGGCGCTGAAACGACAGTGTACATATCGTACAGTTATACCGGGCGGTTCCTTCGTGCTTGGTAGCCTCATGGCGGCGCAAGTCGTGCAGACGAGTGAATGATTTCGAGCACGTAGTACAAGTGAACATCTTGGTGGTTGACAGAGTGTCTGATGAAACGGCCAGACCGCTTCCCTTTTATAGCACGCTAGTTGATATCATGTTCAGGCACTTCCGTGTCTCTTCGGATGTAAAAGTCCCCGGATGTAAAAGTGCCCGAATGTTTACGAATGTTCCACCATTCCAGACTTCTATCAGGTCCATGTCCAGAAGCTCTCATACGCCGCCATTTTGGAGCCGCCATGTTGGATCCGCCATTTTGGAACCGCCATCTTGGATATGTCCCATAATGCACCGGGTCAAAATACTCGCTTCTGATTGGACGAGAGCTCTGTGACGGATTTTAAATACTCGCTTCTGTTTGGTGTACGTCGCTAAAGGTGACCGGAACTGACCTTTGACCCCGGCGCGCAAAGGTTTCCACCGCACCGCGGTGGAAACCTTTACACCGCGCGCGCCGGCTCCAAAATGGCGGCGTATGAGAGCTTCTGGACATGGACCTGATAGAAGTCTGGAATGGTGGAACATTCGTAAACATTCGGGCACTTTTACATCCGGGGACTTTTACATCCGAAGAGACACGGAAGTGCCCGAACATGATATCAGCTAGCGTGCTATAAAAGGGAAGCGGTCTGGCCGTTTCATCAGACACTCTGTCAACCACCAAGATGTTCACTTGTACTACGTGCTCGAAATCATTCACTCGTCTGCACGACTTGCGCCGCCATGAGGCTACCAAGCACGAAGGAACCGCCCGGTATAACTGTACGATATGTACACTGTCGTTTCAGCGCCCGGATCATTTACAGCGCCACACACGTGCACGCCATGAAGTACCCAAGCGTCCATGCGAAGAATGTGGTCGGCTTTTCAAACTGACCAGTCAGTTGCTGCGACACCAACGCACACGACACCCTGTTCCGCAGCCACGTTTGCAGATAGAAGAGCCCGTAGGCATCAATATCGAAACAGGGGGAACTCCCACCCATCGCACGAGGGCCGATGATGATGTCGCCCTAATTCAACAGTCAAATTCCGACGACAAGACCTTGGGCCAGATTTTGTACGACGTGGAGGGCAAAGTACACTTCGTGGACGAAGCCATAAATGTTCCCAGCGATCTGTTACACGAAGACCATCCAGTGAGTGACATTTATCGGCGCCATTGGCCCATGATCCGGCACTGTTTCTACCGTCATCGCCCTATTCAAGATATCTACAATTTCCGACTGACCGACCTCGCCCGTCTACGTAGCTACGTAGAAGCCATCTTCAAAGATCAAACTACGGCCTTCAAATTGAATCTGGCGTTTGGTTATGTGCTGCAGCATAAAGAGACAGTCCAAGTCCGATATTTTTACCCGAGCAGTAACATCCGGGTATTTGACCAACCGTTTACCATCATTAACCGAGTGTCGCTAGAGACGATGCTGGAGAAACTGGACACCGTGGATCCCTGGGAATGGGCCCAACAACAACGCCCCAACACCAAGTGGACAGTGGAGAGTGTGACCAATGTTACGTTTTTCGTTACCAAGCTGACCGACCACTCCCATCGGCTGAATGCGTCACTCATGCACTGATGAATACCATAGCATGCCGTACATACTCTATATGTCTACATGTTGATCGTTGACGGTACGGAGGTGACCGAAGAGACACGGATGTTACCGAAGATGTCAAGGCTCGGCCCTCGACTTGGGGATAGTTGAACTGAGTGTGCTAAAAATAGATCACCAGCTAGCGTGCTATAAAAGGGAAGCGGCCTGGACGTTTCATCAGACACTCTCTCAACCACCAAGATGTTCACTTGCACAACTTGCTAGAAGCTGTTTACTCGTCTAGATAAGTTACGACGCCACGAGGCCTCCATCCACAACGATGCCCGGTATACTTGTATAATCTGCGCACGGTCATTCAATCGGAAGGATCATTTACTGCGTCATGAGAGGGTACTCCACGCGGGTGCGACGGTACTATGTAATGATTGTGGTCGACTCTTCAAACGACCCAGTCGGTTTAGACAGCACCAACGTTTGATGCATGCCCCGTCTCTACGGTTTGGGCGACAACTTTCCACTAAAGAGGGGCCGCGGAAGGTCAGACCCAGTGAAGATGAACCCGGAGAGACGAACGCCACTGGTGATGCGATGACGAAGAGCCTGCCTATACCCACGGTCCAGGAGGGCCTGGATATCCAGCCGGACCCCACCGTTACGGTTTCGAGTCATACGCCTGACAACATCGAACATTTTCTGGACGAGCCCATAAATGTTCCTAGCGATCTCTTACAGGGCGCCCATCCAGTGAGTGACATCTATCGGCGCCATTGGTCCATGATACGGCACTGTTTCCACCGTCATCGCCCTATTCAAGATATCTACAATTTCCGACTGACCGACCTCGCCCGTCTACGTAGCTACGTAGAAGCCATCTTCAAAGATCAAACTACGGCCTTCAAATTGAATCTGGCGTTTGGTTATGTGCTGCAGCATAAAGAGACAGTCCAAGTCCGATACTTTTACCCGAGCAGTAACATCCAGGTATTTGACCAACCGTTTACCATCATTAACCGAGTGTCGCTAGAGACGATGCTGGAGAAACTGAACACCGTGGATCCCTTGGAATGGGCCCGGTTGCAACGCCCCAACACCAAGTGGACAGTGGACAGTGTGACCAATGTTACGTTCTTCGTGACCAAGCTGACCGACCAACCCATCGGGTGAATGTATTCACCCAGGCACTGATAGATACTCAGAATGCACAAGCAACTATCTGAGGATATGTTGCCTCAACGGTATCCTGGGCTGCCCGATGATGATTAGAATAAACGGTTCAAAGCGAACATGGCCGAAGATGGAACTTTCTGAAATGAAGACTTCTGATTGTACAAGAATACATCTAACGGACAGGAACGAATATGACAGATGCAAATGGTGGCCTCTGATTGGACAAGTCTTCTTGAATTGTAACACCAAGTGGATAGTGGAGATAATGACCAATGTTGCGTTCTTCGTGGTTAAACTGACCACCACCTCCATCGGATGAAAGTATTCACCCATGCACTGATAGATACTCAGAATGCGCAAACAACTATCTGAGGATATGTTGCCTCAACGGTATCCTGGCCTGCCCGACGATGATTAGAATAAACGGTTCAGATGGCACTTTCTGAAATGGAGACTTCTGATTGGACAAGAATACATCTAACGGACAGGAACGAATATGAAACATGCAAATGGTGGCCTCTGATTGGATAAGAATCTTCTTGAATTGTAAATATACCCAACGCGGCTCCCCCAGCGTGGGTATGATGTAACATTGGGGAAAATAAACTATATGAAAAAAACTTCTTGTTGTTGTTGTTCTCTCATGTGTCATCCTTGTTGTTGTTGTTGTTCTCTCTCTGGTCTATATCATGGCGTTATGTTAGAGTGTTAAGGTGTAACGACGGGCGTTGACGGGCATCACCGCATTTCGAAGAATTAGTGACAATTCCATGGAATATCAGAGCTTCTGAGCTATTTCACCAGGGCGCTGAAGCATTAAGAATGGTGTTGGTGGGCGTTGCTACAAGATGACACCTCACACGGTCCATTTGGACCGCGGATGGTCCATCTCTACACCAAATAACATCCTTCCCGTAATTTAGGATAAAGTCCGTATTCCGTATTTTTTCAGGAAAATTTTTACATACACCCACCCTGGAACTATGGGAAGATAACTCTGTTGATAGACAAGCCCCGTTAAGCCCGGCGACCTATATACCCCTCATACCCCATATAGGCATTTTCCCAGGTTTTTCGATAAAGTCCGTGTTCCGTATTTTTTTTTTCAGGAAAAATTTTACATGCACCCACCCAGCCATCAAATACCCCTTCACCTAGGCTTCACGTTGATACCTCACTCGACCCCATTCGACCATTAGGGGCTCCCCTAGATGCCAAAACGTCTATTTTCATACCCTTGGGCCACCGCGCATGCGCAGAATGACCCTAATTCAACCCCACACCCAGTCCATCAGATGCCCCTTCATGAATGCTTCACTTTGATACCTCACTCGATCCCATTGGACCATTAGGGGCTCCCCTAGCTCCAAAAAGGCTATTTTCATGCCCTTGGGCCACCGCGCATGCGCAGAAGGCCGATATGTCAACCCCACACCCAGTCCATCAGATGCCCCTTCACGAATGCTTCACTTTGATACCTCACTCGACCCCATTGGACCATTAGGGGCTCCCCTAGCTCCAAAACGTCTATTTCCATACCCTGGGGTCACCGCGCATGCGCAGAATGCCGATATTTCAACCCCACGCCCAGTCCATCAGATGCCCCTCCACGAATGCTTCACTTTGATACCTCATACGACTCCATTGGCCCATTAGGGACTCCCCTAGCTCCAAAACCGCTATTTCCATACCCTTGGGCCACCGCGCATGCGCAGAATGGCGATATTTCAACCCCACACCCAGCCCATCAGATGCCCCTTCACGAATGCTTCACATCGATACCTCACTCGATCCCATTGGTCCATTAGGGGCTTCCCTAGCTCCAAAACGTCTATTTCCATACCCTTGGGCCTCCGCGCATGCGCAGAATGCCGATAGTTCAACCCCGCGGCCAGCCCATCAGATGCCCCTTCACATATGCTTCACTTTGATACCTCACTCGACCCCATCGGTCAACTAGGGGCTCCCCTAGTTCCAAAAAGGCTATTTTCATACCCTTCGGCCACCGCGCATGCGCAGAATGACGATATTTCAACCCCACACCAGCCCATCAAATGCCCCTTCACCTAAGCTTCACTTTGATACCTCACTCGACCCCATCGGTCCACTAGCGGTGCCTACAGATTGCCGAACACTTCTACGAAAACACACGGGTTTGGGACTACTTTCGGTCCGCGGAGGCAGACCGCATCACCGCCAGACCACATCACCGCGGAGAAATACATGCCCCCAAGGTCACGCCCCATTCACCCCAACCGGAAGTGACGTGATACCTGCGCACAACACACCCCCCAATACCCCCCCAATACCGCCACAAAACCTCCCCAGTGGGGGGTTTCGCGCATGCGCAGTGGGGGGTTGTGCCCTCGAAAGACTCTTTACATACTACTCACATACCAAGAATCTAACGATTCGTGATATGTGTTGTATCTCAGGTACGCTTTTATTGTACCTGTTCATGTGGCAACTTGGATGATACGACCACACGGCCCCTAGCACCGGCATAAGCGGTATTAGATACAAATCTAGAGAGCTATGATGGAAATGCTCTGACAAATCGTATATTGGTAATTGGTGAGCTGTTTCGCTGTATCGTCGTCAGATGAAAATGACGGCATTTAACACAAAAGACTAGTCTGTAAGGCCCGATGTCGACCCAGCATCAACTTCCCACAAATGCCAACATATATCAAAGACCAAAAGGTCTGTACAGGGAGTGGGCCTCGGGGACGAAACGCCCACCAGCAAAATCTTGCCATATACAGGTAAAAATTACAACACATATAAGGGAAGTGAGAAGAGGTGCCGACATACTGACAGAGCCACATGACTTCACAATATAGTCTTCCGGTTAACCTATTCTAAAGCACATACCAAGAATCTAACGATTCGTGATACATGTATGTGTTGTATCTCAGGTATGCTTTTGGCATACAGTTGTCAGTGTGGTTGTTTCATGTACAGGGAGCTTTCTATGGCTTTCTTGTTAGCACACCTACCATTACCCTCGGGAGAGCATGTCCCCACCCCCAGGGCGCCGATTCGCACCCTCTATCTCCTAAACTAGCCCTCGTCCGACCCTCATATATTGTGTTTGAGCATATATATCTCCAATATATCTTGGCAGAAGCTGAAATTTTTGTGTTGTCTGGAATATTGGGGTAGTACTGGAATAATTGCAACCCCAAAAGGTTTCAATTTATCAGGCACAGACTCATGTTTTCGTATTTGGTAAATGGGTCTCTTGTCTGTAGATCTTGCTTGGAATTGTTTTTCGTGCCAATCTGCCTCTGGGTGGTTCCACCTGGGGCCAAGTTAAAATTGCATCTCCAGAAAACAACTTTTGAAAACCTTAAGGATTCTTTCCAAATTTGGTGTGTGGGTACCTTGCCTCAAGATCTGGCTTGAGAATGTTTTTCATGTTGATAGGGGGACCACCTGAAAGCTACGTTAAGTGTTTCCAGACAATAACTTTTGAAAACCTGAACCAGTTCATTCCAAATTTGGTGTGTAGATACCTCGCCTCAATTTCTCGTTTGGCATTGTTTTTCATGCCGCTCCACATATAGGTGGCGCCACCTGGGGGCAAATTTAAAATTATGTTTCCGGAAAATAACTTTTTAAAACTTGAATGATTTCTTTCCAAGTTTGGTATATATGTACCTTACCTGACGGTTTCGCTTGGGATTGTTTTTCTTGTCGAACTGCTCATAGGTGGCGCCACCTGTAGGCCAAGTTAACAATTTCTATTTTCGATGTCAAGGGATCTTGCCTCAAGATCTCGGTTGGGATTATTTTTTATGCCTATCTGCCTACACATGGCGCTACCTGTGGGCCAAGGTAAAATTGCATTTCCGGACAGTAACTGTTGGACCTTAATGGATTCTTTTAAATTTGGTATGTGGGTACCTACCCTCAAGGCATCTTATGGGGCCATGTTAATGATGTTTTTACGTTTTACGTTTTTACTTTCTTCACAAATAATGAATGTTTTCTTTACTAAAGATGCAAAAGGTATGCCTCCTCGATCGTATTCGATCAACTGTATCTAGTTTCTTCAATATTTGGCATGCATTCCTTGTGACAAGATGTTGATTGGTATTGCATTTCAGAAAGATCTGCCTGTAGGTGGCGGATTTCACTGCATGGAAATTATATTACAGAAGCAATCCGTTCTGAGTTGATTTTAAAACTTGGGAAGGCAGAAAGACCCTTCCGCATCCAACGCCTAAGAAGTAGCAGTTGCTTCCCTCGTGTATATCTCCCGAGACCAACAATGCTAAAAAATATTGCTGCTATTTCGGCGGGGGACTTAGCACGCTCTGGCTGCTTGTTGTATTTCCATTGAGATCCCAGTCTTTATTCATCTATTTGCAAACAAGAAAAATCCTGTAAATAAAGGTATATAATCTAAACCTAGACCCGAAGTATAGGCTTACAGCAACTTCAGGTCGGAAAGAGTCCAGTTGTGATCGTTAAAAATATTTCCTAGGGGGTCTTTTCTCCTTCCCCCGCCAATCGCAGGCTGCGCTACACCCCAAATCGCCCAGATCAGATAGGTTTATATCTAACGCTTTGTAAATGGACACATGCGAATGGGGAGTATATGTGAATTAACACTGGGAAACTCCCAAAGAATAAAACACTCGTTATCTGCCGCGTGAAATATTACTTTGGGAAAATCAGATGGCGCTAGCGTTGTGGAACACATGCTCTTATAAAACACGTGAATATATGTATAACTTCATGACCTGGCCAGTCGTGACTTTGTGGGATTAAAATTCCTTATCTGTATTTTTTTAAGTGGGACTAGACTGTCACATAGAAAGCATAGAACTATATCACATAGAACGAACGCACTTAGAATAACGGCTTGGGGCAGAACGGTCGCTCTTCTGCATTCGCAAGGTAAGTTCATGAGATTAAGGTGCATGGGTCAAAAAGTTAGGTGAAAGAGACATTCCTGCACGCATTAAATGGTGTGATAGCTAGAGTAGTGTAAATGGCCTTCAGTTTGTTCTTCTGTGCTTGATTTATTTTGTGTAGGAAAAACAGATCAATAATATTTTTTAAGATGAACGAACATGTCGAATAGAAGAGCATCCGGCGCAAAACTGCCATCTTTATAATAGTAACTTCTCAAGACCGAAAACTGATTAATAGAAGGTGAACGACATGATCACAGATAGAATATAGTGAAAAGCGAAATCAGAGAAATGAAAAAAAGAATGGGGTTTAAGTGTCGATATAGTTTTGATCCTGTTGTACATGTAGATACAGTTAACAATGAAGTTGTTTTCTCCTGCAGTTTTCCAGTGATGATACGATTACTGTTGTTGAGTTGTGCCCTCGTGGCTCTCGTGGCCGGGTAAGAAATCATGTTCTAACATACAGCGAAACAAGAATGGTGACGAAAGGGGAACTATGGGTAAAAAGAATGTAGTGCATAGATTCCATTCGCGACTGTTCAGCCTATTCCGTCGAAGTCATAATACTCGCGCATTAATGGTGTACGGATTTTACAGCTCTCAGCTGTAAATCGTGATCCGCCGCACGTGAGGCTCATCACATGCTATAAGATGCGTTTCCGCTCAATCACAATCTCCTAGTTTTTCTTCTCGAGCTGATCTTCATGGTAACGGAAGTCATACAGCTGACATGCGCTGTTTGGAGTTTCGGCGTGATACTGTGCTTTCAACATGGATGCCAGTACGGATTTCTAGCAGTGCAGCACGAGGTACTAATGTCCTATATTATCCGAGACCGTGTCGAGTGGCATCGATTCAGCCCATTCGTTTCCCGAATGTATCGGACTGTGGGACAGGCTAGATACGCGATTGATTAGTGTTCAGATAAAGTGCTAGTAGATGAAAATCCGTGAATGAGTGCAAAATATTGTCTATCAGTTTTGCGCGATTCCTCCGCATAATTAATGCGAACAGCCGATGCTTATGGCCAGTGGAATTGATCTCTAAAATCAGGCATCCCCGTTTCACTGAAATTGGGATTGGTTCACACCTTGTCTCCATACGGTCTAGGAAATCACTGACTTATTGTGATTGAATGCAATGCCCCAGAATAATTGTTCTGTTTTCAGTAAAGTAGGTTTGTCTTAATGAACCCATGCAGGTTAACATTGTGAGGGATAGGATAAAACGGCAAGGAATGACATGCGCTAGATTATGTGAAACCGTGGAGAACAACTATCCAGCTTCTTCATTACTTCTTTCTCAAGTTCAATAATAATTAATAATAAAATACGAGTGTAGCATGTAGAAACTCTAGCACAGCGACCCGTACCTCGTGTACAATACTCAAGTATTGAAATTGTGAAAACAGCGGAACTCTTCAAATATGAAGTGAAAAAAGCTGTCTCACGTGACCTATGGTAGGGCCAGACTGCCTATGAAGTGATGAAAACACCTTGTTCAAACTACAGTCTGTCCATTTTACTTAGTCGTCTACTTTGGAGCTTGTCAAAAAAAAAAACCCCAACAGAATGAGCACCATTTCTCCGTGATATCGATACCATATCAGGCATAAAATAACTTTGTTATTCTCTTCTTGTAAAACTCCAGTACAGTTGTTTCATGTACCAGGCCTCAATTACGTAGGGAAACTTCATGATGTATTCATGCTCATTGACACAAAGGTCATACATACCGTATAAAGTAATAAAAGGCGGTCCGTGGGAGTGTCGGAATATCGGAATACCCAATGCCCAGTTTAAATTGCCGAATGATAATCCGCACACACCTCTATGACCGTACATAGCATTGTTGACCTTTGTGCTAGACAACGCGAATAAATTATGATGTCTCTCTATGTATTTGAACCCCAGTACATGAAAAAACTGTACTGGAATTTTATATGGAGAGAATTACAAAGTTATTTCAAGCGTGAGATATTATCGATATCACGGAGCAATGGTGGTCATTTTGTAGAATTCAGTTTGTTCTACACGATGCAGAAAAGAAAATGTATACAGTTAACTACTGATTTTTGTCAAGCTCTAATGTATACGATTAATTAAAATAGACTAAAATAAATAAATAAAAAGTTCGCTAGATTATAAATCAAGAGAAATGTACACTGGTCCAAATCCAGTGCAATTACGTAACAGAATTGAAACCAGTAATACAGAATCATGTATTTTGATAACTCTGACCCTACCAAAACCTCTATGTATGGACTAAATCTAACTCCCAACGCAAAAGAGTTTCAATTGCTTGAGCACTGCACTGTAACCCAAAATATGCGTATTCCATCTTACCCGCGGCAGCGGCTAGGTGTCGTATGTACACTGTTGACTGCAAGATATGAACAGTCACAATCCATTCGTGCCTGAGATACATTAAACTTCGAAAAACGAAATAGAATTTCATTTTAATAAGCATACTTGCCACTGATGAAGATTTGCTGGACAGATAACCAGGATGTGTAGCCAGTGTGATAAAATTCTTCACTGCGTTGGTCTTGCAGTATCCGGCTGTATCCTAATTTTCTATTAGCTTGGATTTTTGTGTTTATACCGCGTTGAATATATGGTCTCAAGGCGAAATTGTTGCCTGCAAAAGTCTGTTTTATGTCAGTGTAGTTTAATAATGAACACGAACTTAGTCAGATCCCCACTTCCCAATATCTACTCTGCGTCTGGATCAAAATAACAAGCACTATTTCGAACTGCTCTTGTTCTTGACATCGCGTATCCCATGATGCAAAACATAATCTGATAATGTACAAATCAGGATTCTTATTTGTATGGTCATTATTTTTCTTCTTCAGGCAAGATCAGATTCCTATCGATGACAGAATCAGGTTGATATTTGACAACATGGATGAAAATAATGACGAAGTTGTTATAAAAGACGAGATTTATATCTACTTTCATCACTACAAAGAGGGTAAGTTTTGAAACACTACACAGTATTATTATATTTATTAGGGTATCTTCTTATATAAATTGTAATGAGATAACACTGCATATTCCCCGGTCACGTGGCTGTATATTTACCGCTGAAACTGCATATTTCACCCCCATGGAATATATCCCCAAGGGTTGCAAACAGCCGATCACGGAGCAATTCGTCGAGCTGATTTTAGTTGCAGAATACGACCGAAATAAATATTTCCCCCATCTAGTTGTAAGTAGAATCGTACCCACGTACATTATTGGAGTAACTAACAAGCGTCATCGAAAAACTAAACGTGCATTGCGAGATTTACACGATAGTAGTGAAGCGGCTCCGAATCGGTGGAATCTCGTGCATGATAAATTCTGTTGCAGGCGATGGCCCACTGAAAATAACCAACTCAGAGGGAGTTGCGCTCCTGCAAAATAAAACATAAAGCAATATTTTGCTCGAGGGAAAATAGATTAGCACAGAGTTAAGTTGTTAAATACAATAAGTAAGTTATTGCCTTGTTGTGAGGGGAATAGGCAGTATTGTTGCCCCTCAGCTGTGCATATTGCCCTCTCCTGCGGCTCGGGCAATATGCACATCCTCGGAGCAACAAAACTGCATATTCCCCTCAAATCAAGGCAATATTTTCATAGTATCTACTTGCATATTATAGTTTTGATAAGGGCTCTCGGTGCCAGTTAGGATTAGTCTGCTTAGACGTTGATATTGAACTGTGAAACAGTGTCAAGGTTGGAAATACGAATTTGCAGCTAACAGCCCGTCTACAAGTAACGTCTGTTTTATCTCACAAATTGTCCCATGGCACATTCTCATGAAGGTTTTATACGATATTGATATTAACTGATAATAAGAGAGCAAAGAATCTAATGCGTTTTTGTAGGGTCAGTCTAAAGTACGTTAACAATTGTGCCGCTATATCAATCTAATTGAAATTAAATCTTATCTGCTCCCCCATTTGGATATGGCGCTTGAAGGATCTAACAGGCTTGCAGTAACTCGAGTGTCAACGAATCCTTAGAAAGCTTAATAGTGCTTTGAATGGAACTTTAATGATAGAGAATTGTTGGTTGGCTCAACCGAATTAGACGTCGCGCTATCGGGTGTCTTTTCGTGTTTCCGCGGTCCCGACAATGTGGCACCATAATACGGGGTAGATATATGGACTGGTCTTTGGTGTAAACATTGGGGTAAAAGAACACGGTGACCCTATCTCCCCTCCCCAACTGCAAGTAGATTAGTCCAGATGCGACCATGATGTCAGAATGCTATTAGATATTCGTGGTATTCATATATTGCTATATTCAACATAGCAATAACAATGTATACATTTTATGAAAGCGTATGTTCTGAGGAATTCACTTATATAACTTAATTTTCAAAACTGTTGTTACTATTGTGTAGGAAGTATTCAAAATTAAATAAATGAAATGAAAACAATAGCTCCCATTTTCAATTAAAATTTCGTGAAAACTGTTTAACATATCTCAAATTTGATGGTACACCATTATCGAAGTAAACGGTGTCTCAGATTTTATAAATTCGACTTAGTTTTTGAATTATTCAACTTTTAATGTAGAAAGTTATAAGGTAATCAAATTTTGTCAATTATTTTCAGTAAAAATGCTATAAAAATTAAACTAGACAGAAATTAAAAAAAGTTAGATGCTGTTAGAAATTTCAATTGAAAAATTGAACTTATTGTTTTCCTTTCACTTATTCAACTTTGAATGTTTTCTACACGGTATGAGGAACACTTAATTATGTTATATAAGTGAAATCCTTAGGACATACGCTTTCATAAACTATATACCTTATTACTGTTATGATGAATATTTATTGCTACTGTCGCGTTACTAAGACAACGATAAACGAGATAACTCACAGTTTCTGTCCATAGATCCCGTTTATTTGTACCACCGATCAGCATTCGCACACAAACATTGCAACAGACCTAAATCAACCGCCAACCCCCAAAACGCGCCACAACAACTACTCGCCTCTACAAGACAATCACAGTTCAACAGAATTATCTCCCCTATACCATACAATGAAACGAATCCTCGTTACATCACTCCCCTCCCCCTTAAGCGAGTTCCACCGAGCGAGCATACATAAGGGAAAAGATGAGAAGAGACAGAAACTTTACAATGTGGAGATAACATAACAGCAAGGCTACATTATGGGGTGGCATGGCAGGTACAATGCGATACAAGAGTCGAGAATCATTACATACGATGCTATTACTCATGGACAAAGATGTCTGGCTGCGCTACTGTGGAGTAAGACAATGAGATACTGGCCAGGTATTCAGTGTAAATCCGTTACAGAGACAATAGCCTATCTTGTGTGGTAAGTAAATCACTATGATACAGGACAATTTTATGGTAAGTATCGGTGCATATTGCAACTCATCGAAACAGCAAAGTGAAAGAAAGCAAAAAAAATCAACAAAATGGCATCTGCCTTCACAAACAACAAGGTGTGGTGCACATATTGCACTTATGACACTCAGTAAGGAGGTACGATCAAATCCGCAGTCAACAGTATACATTTATACTACTATAATCTAATTCCTACGCTGACTCTTCTTGTCGGTGGGAATCTGACGATGAGTAGCAGTCACAAACTGTTGACAAGTGCCGGTCAAATCAGCAAAAGCTACCCACGAATTGTAGCTTGAGGGGAATGTGGATCATTTGACACGGTACCACCATTGTGCTTGGCTGTACATCTTTCGAAGGATCTTTTCGATCTCGTAAGTATTCGGAGTAGACGGGGTATCATCGCCCGCTGATTGAGACGATGGAGAAGGCGTATCCGAGTGAACCACTGTATCTGATGCTATCTCGTCCTATGCAAGTATAGCAGGTTCCACCGAGTCTACACGTTCTGGACAACTGTCGTCGGACGGACGTACCATGGCCTTTTTAAGTCTGTTCACATGGATACGGTTCTTCACGAGTTTATTGTCAGACTTTCTCCGAAGACGAACATGTAGGGCAGAGAGACGCTCAGTGATGTAGTACGGCCCTGCCCAGGGGCTGGAAAGCTTACGAGACTGACCTGTTACAAGAACGGGCTTGTAAAGATAAACACTATCACCAACGCTGAACGGTGGATGGTGAACATGCCTCTCGTGTTTTTCCACCATCTTTTTCTTCCTGTCAGCCATGATTTCACCGGCAATTATCCGAGCTTTCTCCAAGTTGTCAAGTGTACACGACAAATAGTCTGCTGTAGGAAGGGTTACGTGCGGCGGCACTGGTAAATCAGTGTCAATCGGCATGCGCAGATGTCTTCCATGCACAAGGAAGAAGGGACTGAAGTCTGTACTGTCCAGGCATGGAGTACCATTGTAAGTGAACTGCAGGAATGGCACAAGTTTGTCCCAGATGTCATGTGAGTCATCTAAGTACTTTGACAAGTACGCCAGGATTGTGGACATGTATCGTTCGCTTTGCCCATTGCACTGAGGGTGATATGACGATGTTTGAGTCTTGTGAATGTTAAGCAGTTTGCACGTTTCTAGGACAATTTGCGACAGGTAATTTGTCCCACGATCCGAATGAAGGAACTGCGGGGCTCCGTGACGGCACACAACACCGTGAACGAAACAGTTTGCAATCGTTACAGCTTTGATGTTCACTGTGGGGAACAATTCAATGTATTTTGTGAATGAGTCAACAAAAACTACTAAGTACTTGTTGCCAGAGTTTGCACAAGTTGGCAGCGGTCCCAGAATGTCCGTGGTCACGCGTTCAAACGGCATAGAAGCTGACAGTGGCACGAGCTGAGCTTTCACAGGTAGAGCAGGTCGTTTCCGGCGCGAACACGGTTCACAGGACTGCACATATTTCACAATGTCCGTGTACATGGATGACCAGTAGTAGCGTAAACGTGTTTTCTCCATAGTTCGTGATATTCCGGAGTGTCCACCACCCAAGGGATAGTTGTGTGTCTCTCTAAGAACGGATGACACCATTGTCTTTGGAATACACAACTGGACTATGCACTCCAAACACTCGTGACGTTTCTTGCTCCTGGACAACACATGGTAGAGAATGTCATTGTACAGAAAGTAGTCCACATGAGAGCTCAAAACCGACTGTCGTTCACCAGGATCACGTGGTAGGGTCCCATCGCGGAAAAACCGAATGAGATGAGTATAGTTCGGATCTAATGGCTGAGCTGTTTTCAGCTCATCTGTGGTCAAGTTCACTGATTGCAGCGCAGTGCCAGCAGCCTTTCTTTTCACTTCCGTAAGCTGCTGTGGCGCTGGCTTCCTCACTGGTCTACGAGGGGAACTTTTTCCCGTGGCTACTAAGGCCTCCACTTGCACTGCACTGAACGGATCGTCCTCAGCTAGAACTGAAGCACTCGTATCATCATACTGGCGTCGACTCACGCCGTCCGCATTACCGTGGGATTTGCCAGGACGATATTCAATCGTGAATGAATAGGACTGCGACAACGTCGTCCATCGTGCAATGCGCCCAGTGGATTCTTTCACTGTGAACAACCACTTAAGTGCTGAATGGTCCACCACTACCGTGAAGGTCGAATGGCGAAGCAGATAATCGAAATGTTTCACGCCAAATACGACTGCAAGTCCATTCTTTTCCGTGATTCCATAGTTCTTTTCTGCATTGTTCATGGATCGTCCAGCATATCCGATGACACGTTCGGTATGTCCCTGGATCTGGCACACAACTGCTCCTATGGAAAAAGAGCTGGCGTCGGTATATAGACGGAAGGGTTTGTCGTACTGTGGATAGGCGATGATTGGAGCGCTACATAATGCAAACTTTAAAGCCGCGAACGCCTGCTCACATTCTTCATTCCACACAAAGCTAACACCCTTCTTCGTCAATTGATACAATGGGTGAGCTAGTTTGCTGTAGCCCTCAATAAATTTCCGATAGTATCCGGACAGTCCAAGGAATGCCCGAAGGTCGGTGAGGCACTTGGGAGTTGGATAGTCTCTGACGGCGGATACTTGATTTCTTCACTGCAGAAGGTACATTTGCTTGGTTTCAGTCGAAGGTTTGCCTGGCGTAACCGGTCGAACACTAGGCGGAGGTGGCTGAGGTGCTCCTCGAATGTCCGACTGAAAATCACCAGATCGTCTTAGTACACAAGTACTATCTTCCAGTTCAAGCCGCGCATCACTGCTTCCATAATCCTCTGGAAAGTCGCCGGGCTATTTTTGAGTCCCATTGGAAGCCTCTTGTATTGATACAGACCAAGATGGCAGCGGAAAGAAGTGTACTCTCTTGAATCTGGGTCAATCACAATCTGATGAAATCCGCTTTGTAAGTCCAGTGTCGAGAAAAACGACGGAGATGTAACCCCAACACTCTGAAGTGCTTCGTCTGAAATAGGTATTGGATGTGCATCCTGACGTGTGTGACGATTCAAATTTCTGTAGTCCACGACAAAGCGGACGCCTGATTGGTTTTTCTTAGCCACGAGCAGACATGGGGCTGCCCATGGACTCACACTGTCCTCTATAATGTCCTGGTCTTTCATTTCCTGGATCACCGATTCCATCTGTTCCTTCTGTTTAGGGCTAACGCGGTAAGCCCTGCTTCTAATTGGTCGTGTACCTGGTTCGACTTCAATTTTATGTTTGATCAGTTCGCATTTGCCGAGTTTACCATCTGTGGCAAAAATGTCCGAGTATTCATCGATGAGACATTTGAGTTTGTCAGTTTCCTCGGGCGTAAGTTTACTGCCATCCAGTGAGATGCTATCGGACGCCTTCGGTGTTTTGTCACTGGTCACCGTTCCATAGGATTTGTACATACAGTTCTCATCGTGTGGCTTCACCTGTTGAGCAGGGGCACGACATTTCATCGAATTTTCTACATTCGAGTCAGTCTTTGACATACTCTGTGCTCGCGAATGGTTTCCCTCTGATTGTGCCGTATTTGCCACACGGTTAGCATTTGCATGGTTTCTTTGCGGTGTTAAAGCACGTCTCTGCGAGTTCTGTACGTTTCTCACATCACGTACACATGTATGGTTTCTTGCTACACACTGTAATGTACTGCCCCTATTCACACACTGTACACATGTATGGTTTCCTTCTACACACTGTAATGTACTGCTCCTATTCACACACTGTACACATGTATGGTTTCCTTCCATACATTTCCCTCCCTATGCTGCACTCCAGCCTTGTAAACCACACCCTGTACATGTGTATGTTTTTTTTGCTGATAATTGCTTGTGCAGGTATTACTCACATTCTGAACACCAGTACAGTGTTCCTCTGTACAAACCAGGGGAGTAGCCGGTTTCTCCTGCGCAGATGGCATTCCGTTGGTCTCGTTATTGTCAAACTGGTGAAGTTTATCCTGTGAAGAAATACATACAAATTTCCCCACAACAGTGCCCTTCTTGAGCACTATCGGGTCATCACTATGATTCATGACCCTGTGCACAGTCTCACCAGAGTATAGATGTGACAAAACCCTAGCACACAACCCTGTTGACTGCAAATTTGCCGACCCATGACTGATACCAACTATGCCATTTGGCAGAGGGTTGCCTCTTATCCTAGCAACAATATTCACTTCTGAGTGTGGTGGTACAGATACATCTTGCAGAATTTTGGTCTGCCTTCTCGGGTCTATAGATAGCTTTCTAGAACCAAAGTGTACAGTGACATTATGACGTTCAAGAAAATCAAGACCAATAATGAAATCTGTGCTCAATTGGGGAACGATGTAGAATTTGATAGAGTAAGTGACACCATTTATGTCTACTGGAATGTAAATGATTCCTTCTATTGATACATGTTCATTGTTAGCAGTGCTTATGCTAGACTTGTCTGTTTTATTTCTAGATGTTTTACTGATGGGAATTTGTCTAAAACACCCTTATTGACAACACTAATGTCTGCTCCACTGTCTACCATAACAAAAGTATGAATGATCCCAACAGTCACTAGTAGAAAATTCTTGAGCAATAATGCTTCAGTGTCCCCTATACTATCGAGTGTGATTCCGTTTGGGGGAGTGCTATCCTTGTCTCTATCAATGTCAACGGGGATGCAAACATTTTTCCTATCAGTGTCATTGTTATTGTTCATTTTCTGGTCTTGACTTGAATCTGCAATTGTCACATATTCACAGCACACATCATCGGGCTCATCTGTATCATGTCTGCTGACAGGCCCGTTGTCAACAGACGACTCTAGTTTCCCTGGTTATCTTGTAGTGGACAGTTTCGCTGAGTGTGTTCAATCTCTGAACATCTCCAGCATACAATAGGTCGCCTCAATCCACCACGCTGCCTGTTCTGTCCAGTGAAAAGTCTGCAAGTTAACGCTGAGTGATTCATCTTCCCACAAAGTTGGCAAGTGACCCGGCCGGAAGATTCTGTGTTTTGTCCAACCACACTACATGCCCCTTGGTCATTTGATTTGCTTGCCTGCTGTTTGTTGAACTTGTAAGTCGCTCATGGTTTCCGAATGTCATACAACATGGCTGTTATTTGTTCATTATGACCAGTCTGTTCCACCATACCAGCACAAGACACCACTGGTGTTGGTTGTGTCATTTTCAATGTTTCTTCAGCCAATCGAATAGCCTGAATAGTTTCTTCAACCGTCGCTGGTCTCTGTTGCAGGACCACTGCTTTATACGGCCCTGGAAGTCCACGAATTAGAACAGCAATACGCTCAGATTCAGATTTTCCCAAGGTTTGGCATTTCCCGATGACTTTATAAATGTACGATTCTGGGGAATCTGACAAATTCATTTTGCAGTCATAAAGTTGTTGCTCTAAAAGCCATGGTTGTGCGCCCTTGAAGTGTTCCAGAAATTTTTCAAACAGCAACGTCTTGGAAGATTTAATTGTCTCAGGTAAGGTCTCAAACCACGTGACAGCGGGACCCACGATCAGTAGTCTCATAACAAGAGGAACATCGTCGTCATTCACTCGGTTCAGAATAGCATAGGCTTTGAAATTAGAAGTGTACCGGCAAGAAACCACACAACACCTGTATATTAATACACAAACAATTTATTAAGATCCATAAAATTTGTATGGATAAAAATGCTACGCATAGACATGGTAAAATACGCAATATGCAAGCGGAATGTAAAGAACGTGGTGGAATTTGGGGTAAAATGGGAGGCCAGATCAGCACCACTGCTACATGCGTCTGAGTTAGGAATGTCCAAAACTTTAATTTTGTACATGTGACGAAAATGAAAAACACTGAAGAATACAGGTATATGAAGTACCTGTACCAGAACGCATGAGCAATAGCGGTGACCTGGCCACCAATTTAAACCCGCCAAACACCCCCAAAAGGACCCCTGTCAGTTACCCGACTAAAGCTGCCGGTAAAATCAAGAGCTTGCCAAATTCGAATCAAAATGGATGGAGTCATTGGTCGGACCTGCACAGGAGCGCAAAACATTTGCTAGCCTGCACCCCATGACGTTAAAATCAGAAGAATATGTAAAAGGTGTAGGCAGTCATGGCCACGTAAGAGGTGTAACAAACTGACTCCATGCAAATAATTTTTGACACTTGATATCGCAGTAAATGGCAATCTTAAAATTTACACATTTAAACACAAAACATCTACAAGTAACGGAGTCAAACCATAATAGTCACAAAAGAGATAATATGCCCTGTTTGCGTCATTAAAAGAAAGTGAAAACAAACGGTACATTAATAAAATAAAAACCCTCAGTAAATTCGAAATATTGCTAAGTTAGAATCAAAATGAAGAGTCATTGATCGCGTCTGCACTATAGTTTGGAGAATGTGAGGTGTGAACAGTCAAAGTCATATAAAAATCTGACTCAATTCAAATAATTGTTAACACTAGTTATCACAGTATATGACAAAACTGCACATAAAATACAAAACATCTACGCCTACAGGTGACAGAGTCGAATCAATCTGCGCAAAACATACTGCTTTTCTCAAAGCACATAATTGCTGACCTACAAATTACCCAGAAGCAGAAAATTTAATTAAGCTCTCAGAAACAATTCCTGGTCAACTGGTCAAAATTGAAATTATATTCTGCTATGGACTACAACTTATGCTGAGGTGACAAGTGACCAGGTGACAGCGAGAGAACGATCTGCCGCCCTATTGACTTTAGTTGACAGGTAAACAGAGCAACACATTTTTAGAATATCTAATAGGGAACCGAAACGTAAACCTGCCACAACATGGTCACGATAGCTGGACAGTTTGTAAATGTGGAATGGTCCAAATTGACGGAACGGAACTAGAATAGGACAACCATCAAAGTTCGGTAAAAGACGCAACTTCCTGTCTATAGCATAGATTGGGTTTAATTTGTAGACAAGACAAAACCTAGACAAGTCTGTAGAGGCGCGTCCCAACATCACTATTGGTACTGACAAGACAAGACAAAACAGGCCATACTTCTGGACTAGCTCTATTTAACGCAGCAGCATGAGGAAGACGAAACATAATAAGTCTGCCACAACACGATCAAGTTAACTGGATAGTTTGTAAATGTGGAATGTTCCAGTTTGACGGAACTGAGATATAACAACCATCAATGTTTGGTAAAAGACACAACTTCCGGTCTATGTCATATTCAGTTTTACTTATAGACGAGACACGACAAACCTAGATAAGCCGGGTATTGAGGCGCATCGCAACCTCACTATTGGTACTGACAAGACAAGACAAGACAAAACAGGCCGTACCGCTGAACCAGCTCAATTTAAGGTAGCAGCAGAATGACTGGACAGGACAGAACTAGATTTTATAAAGTTGCACGTCACTACACTCCAGCCACACTATTTGTCAATGGGCACGAACACTCGGGGTGGTCCTGCTGGGCTTTTGTAGACAGCCAACAAGTAGCACAAATGTGTCGGACCCATCTGCGCTCCTTCCCGACTAAACCGACGTGAGCTTTTTCAGATGACGAACATGAACCAACCTGAAATTCTTTACAAAAATAAATGGCTGAACGGGAACTATTTGACTCACTTAGGGTGGAAGATTGACCGTTACCATAGTTACTTGTGATTGGTTTCTTTTCTTCGGCACCTGACCGGGCATGAAGAATCACAGATTCCAGGTCATGAAACGGCTCGCCCCACACGCGTAAACCGCGCTCAATATCTAATAACACGGCTGCGTGAAAATCCAAGACCGTCTTCCAGCTATAATTACAAGAGTGGTACATCAATATTCTCAAATGTGCTAGTCGATGCTTCTGTTCAAGGCTAGTTGGATGCAGGGTCTCCAAAATAGCAACAAAACCAGCGATAAACTGTGGCATAGTCATTTGTTCATAGGCAATTTTTCTATTCACAAATTGTACACCTAAGAAGGTATGAGGCCAATGTTGTGGTAAAACAACTTGATCAGTTAATTTTAGGTCTTTACCAGATCGAATTGTTTGAGTAATCATACCTCGCCGTGAAGTAGGAAGTCTGGCCTCGTCGGTATTTCCAACATCAAATGGGGCCGGGAAAGAGGCACACTCCGTCCGCTGATCAAGAGCACCAAGACGTCTCAAATCCGATAGCGTAGGTATGTTGACAGGACTAACCTGGGAAGTAGCCGTAAGATGGACCCGGTGATCATTTGTTGAACGACATTCCATCACTTTTTTCCGCAAGTCTTCAACTTCGGCCTGCACATCACGCACAGTTTGTTGTTTCCTGGCATCAGCGAGCTGACGTTGGAGATATTCACGCTCCCTTTCCACAGCTGCAAGTTGACTATCAAGGTCTGGTTGTTCAGATGGCTGTTGTCCCAAATCTGTAACAACTTGATTTTGCAAGTTCATGTTCACGAACTCAGCCCCCTCTTGTACGGGGGTATCAAACTGAAGCTGACGACTCAGCGTGGTAATCTCGGACTGCAAGTTCGCCATTTCCCGGTTCATGGACACAGAAGGAAGAGGGCGCCCGACATGCAGAGCTGCATAGTCTTTCCGAATACCTCGCCGTAATCGGGGAACAGTGCCGGCAGACATACTAAGGACGCAACGAAGATATTTTACTGGACTCGGCGACAGAACAGGACGGGACAAGACAGGACAGGACAACAAACTAAAACTTTAAACTTTAAAATTCCTACATGTACGCAAACATCTCTTGACTGGTCAGTGCAGGCTGGACGGTGAAGTCAAGCCGGCACGCATTAAATAGATTGGCCAAACCATGCACCATGGGAAAAACACGGGGAATAGGAAACACCTTGGTGTCTGTGATTTAAATGTGAACAGGAATAAACACTCCAGAGCCGGTGATTTAAATATGAACGGGAATAATGATCAGAAAGTTGGCCACCAGCTAAAAGTCCAAAGACAACGACCAGTGAGGCAGTACAGGCTGAAAAGATACATTCGTGTACATGTAAGCTAAATATAGAATAGCACCAGTACTTTGAGCTAAGGTTACATGTAGATCTTGCCTAGTTCCAATTACCCATTTTGACGAGCCAAAATGTTATACTTCTGCAGCCACGATTCAGCATCTTCGTGGGGAAGACCAGGGAAAATTCTGGTTTCAGTCCGTTTATTCCCATAGGCGGTCTAATGTGTTGTTCTTCCGTTTTACTTGGAACCTGTTGGCGATTCTGACTCTTGGCGCCTTTTTGAGATTTTGACGGCATCACTTAACTAGGTCAAAGTTTTGTACAGTTTTTATAACACTTTTGTACGAATGCCCGGGTTCTCCACCAAATGTCGCGTTACTAAGACGACGATAAACGAGATAACTCACAGTTTCTGTCCATAGATCCCGTTTATTTGTATCAGCGATCAGCATTCGCACACAAACATTGCAACAGACCTAAATCAACCGCCAACCCCCAAAACGCGCCACAACAACTACTCGCCTCTACAAGACAATCACAGTTCAACAGAATTATCTCCCCTATACCATGCAATGAAATGAATCCTCGTTACACTACAGAAGACAAATTATCAAGGGGTGACCAAAACTGCCTCGGTGTGTGTGGGGGGGGGGGGGAGGTACCCTTAAACCACATATATCAAGTCACAGCACACTCCATCTTGGGTCTGCTTTGATACATTCATTGTTTTACATACATTTACAGGTCCAATATTTAGTGTATCCTTACTGCTGCATATTATTAAAAAGTGGTGAAACAATATTCAATTTCCAGTAAATAGTTGTATTCTGTTCTCCAAACGTAACTAGGAATAGTGCTCTGATATTTAACTGAAATTTTCTCAGTTGTGTTTTTCATATATATAATGTCTTGTTAATTATGTTAATAGCCTCGGTATATTCATTGCTTTTTGCGCCTTTCTCAAGGCTACTGCTATTGCAGTTGTTCTGCCTCTTTACTTTGTTACATCTTTGCACCAGATTTCCATATCGGTCTATAGCTTGTCGACCATTTCACATCTATAAATAATAATAAAGAGACGGTGATGACGTCACTTTTGTTCACGTGACCTGCGGGTCACTTCCGGTGACGTCAGGGTTTGGCACCGTGCCAGCCCAGGAAGAGTGATCTGCCCCTACATAAGATTCCAGTGACTGTGAATCTCCGGGGAATGCCTGTATAGGGGTGGTCATTTTTTCTGGTGGATTTTACTATGGGATGTGGCATCTTGTTTTGTTCATCTCACGATGTAGAACACGAAGGGCGCGGTCTCGAAGCCATGCGGTAATTTTTTTAAAGTTCAGATAGGCCTGGGATGGACAGGGTAGGTCCATACTGGTGCAGTGAAAAATGTTGGTCCCACTGGGAAACCCACTCATGGACATTTGCGTTATGGGGTCTGGCATCTTGTTTTCTTCGTCTCGCGATGTAAAACACGATGTGAGGGGTCTCGAATCCATGCGGTGAAATTTTTCGAAAAGTTCAAGAAGGTTTGGGGTGGACAGGTTAGGTCCAAACTGGCACAGTGTACTATGTTTGTCCCAATGGGAAACCTACTCATGAACATTTGCGGTATGGGTTGTGGCCCCTTGTTTTTCTCGTCTCACCACGATGTGAGGGGTCATTTTATTATCCCATCCAGCTGGAGGATAATAAAATGATTGACCTGTCACCCTTGTTGTTCTCTCATCTGTCTACATCATGGCCGAGTGATCTATAAATAGAACATGTGTTTTCGCAGAAAAAACCCTGATATGCTAGGGCATTAAGGCGTTCAGATATGGCGTTATGGCGTTAAGATAGGCGTTAAGGCGTTAAGATAAGGCGTTAAGACAAGGCATTAACGCGTTACTGTAAAACTGTCCACAAAGGTCACAGGGCAAATATACTGGGTTTATGCTTTCTCTACTACTAAGGGTGATGACGTCACAGATGACCTGGACATCCTCAAGTCCTGTTCTACACCACGAGACCTTCAAGATGACACCCCACACTGTCCATTAGGATCACGGATGGTCCATCTCTACCCCAAACACACCCCCACGCACCCACAAAATACCTGCTTTCTATACCACGGCCAGACTGCGCATGAGCAGGACAAGGAAACCGGATTAGACACCAGTCCAATCCGACGGTACTTCAAGAGGGCTTCAGTGTAGGGCCTCATACGAGCCAATCGGACAAATATGGGTCCATCTCGCCCTCAAAACGTTCCATCCAATACCCTTTTTCTACTGCGCATGCGCAGAATGACGTCAGTTCCACCCCACTGATACCTCACATAACCCAATCGGACCACTACGCGTCCACCTAAGTTTCCAAAAACGTCCACCCCAGCGCTACTTGCCCAGTGCGCATGTGCACAGTAACTTTTTAAAAAATTTCAACGCATGGCCTCGAGATGTCCATGAATGGGTTTTCCAGTGGGATAAACATTGCCCACTGTGCCAATATGGACCTACCCTGTCCACCACAGACAAAAAAAAAAAAAAATAAATAAATAAATAAAAAGTGACCACACCTATACCCCATACAGGCATTCCCGGAGATTCACAGTCACTGGGGTCTTATGTAGAGGCAGATCACTATTGCGGAGCTGGCACAGTTCCAAACCGTGAGGTCACCGGAAGTGACGTTATCTGTGATGTCATCGTGACGTTATCACCCTCACTTTTTTACCCTCACATTTAGGTGGGAATTTGCTGTCTTCCTACTACTCTTCTTTAAAAAAAAAAAATAATTCTGCCATTTGGCACAAGCTGTGGCGGCCATATGTGTTTTGCGTTATTCAAAATATCATAGTAGCTCCTACATTCCTCCTCTTGCTATCTAATTATCATGTTACTTTTCCATTGCTGTGGTATAGATTTAATCAATCTGCTGTAACCTAAGACGGTTCCTTTCTTTCCATATATTAGTTTCAACTCATTAAACTTTTTTTTTTACCGTCTCCGTTAATAGGGTCTCTTATAATTTTTATTCCAAGTTTGTACCCGTTTTCTATCTATGAATAATTTAGAATTTTGAAAGTGTCTATTGAACCATATGGGTTCATTATACAAATGCACTGTACGTTTTGCTTTCATTGGAGTTTGTATGCAGTACCTGTCATCGTATATGTAGCTTTCCAGAAAGGATTATCAATATCACGTACATGTGTTATTACTTTCATACACTCTGGCCAGCCACAATGTTTTGCCATTTCCCTTGTAGAATTAATTTTTCTATCCACGATGTCTTCAATGATTGATCAAAATGCTTCAAATTGGTCATTCTCAATTAACCCTCTGTATTTGTTGTCTTGTGTCAATATAACCCTCCCCATTCTATCAGCTCCCCCGTTCCAAATGAATTTAAAGAGAAAGTTATTTCTTTTTATCACTGTCAGGCTGGTTTTGTAAGGCAAAAAAGAGACGTACGAGTTTTGCCTAGCCCTACCAGGTCTGGTGAAGGGGGAGGGGTGGGCGGGGGGCGTCACTTCGTGACTTTATAGTTTATTATATTGGGGTCATTGTGAGCCTATTTGCATAACCTTCTGAGGAGAGAATCATGGATAAATTCAAGATGGCGATCACATGGGGTACCAGAAAAGTGATGTTTTCGTCATTTTTCTTCAAAATTTCTTCCATCTGAATAATTCTTGTTTCCTGCGATTGAGTTTCGATAAATAATTTATCTTCCTCCGTTGCCCATCATGTTTTGAAGACATTTCTTGTTTTAACAACCAACCACTGTGGCAGAGACTGTGTTATCTCTCGATATAAAGATGTGAATTGAAGCCAAACAGATGCGATATAACAGAGCATTTAATCAGACAATATTCAGCTACAAAAATCGGCATGTCGCAATTAATATGCAAATCTTCGCTAATACCTGTTTTAATCGAAAATAATATATCCGAGTTTGGGATCTACAAGCAAACTGCAAGCCGAAAATGGTGTAACAGGATTATTGTCACTTTCGTTGGCGAATTGGGCAACGGTTGCCATACCATAAGGAGGTTCCCGACAATTTGAGAACAAAATGTTATTTTTCTTATATTTCGGAAACCGTCAACATTCAAAATAAAGACTAAAATTCAGGGATCACCAGGCATATTTTTGCAGAATCTGGGAGTTTATATGGTCCACTATATTGGTTTATCCCTCCAATTATGGATTAGATAGGAATTCCATGAAAAATGCCTATATTTTCATAGTAAAAACGCATACTTGCTAAAAACTTAACATATCATTTTCCTCAAGATGTCTCCAAAATTTATCGGGGACAATGCTAAATCGCAAATATGATAAGAGGGGGGTCACCGGACTTTTTTTTTTTTCGAACTAGCAGGATGCCAACATGGCTAACCGAGTGGCTAACCATGGTCATAGAGCAAAATAACCCGGATTTGGCTAGTCAGTTTGCCAGCATTCCCTTCATCCGGCCTAAATTACCTCAAAATTTGGATAATACATTATCCAATTAAAAAATCCTTTCAAAACTTTTCTCTATCAACCTAATATATCCCTTTTTTATTCTTTTTTACTAAAATATCCCAATTTTGGTAGATGCTTAGAAACATGCGCACCTGACATTAAATTGAATTTGTCTGGAACCGCCTTAAGAATGACTATTGCTCAACTTCGATCACTCATGTGTGTATGGTTTTGTGAAACAGAAGCTGTTTGTAAGTTATTATCACCAACGACCTTGTTTAAAATAAGCCCTGATTTCTTTAGCTGCGCTAAGGATCAGGGACCCGTCTTACAAAGCGCGTGTAAACCTCCGGGGTGACTGTTAACGGTATATGTCACAGTGGTAGTTACTTCGAACGTACATGTAAGCATATGAACGCTTTGTGAGACAGTTACCCAGGATCAGAGTGTACATTCCGCACTTGTTCAC
>JAVTVY010008330.1:0-45628 GCA_036873755.1 Hanleya hanleyi
CTCAATTATCCTCTCAGTGTTGGTATAGATAATTCATAATCTGCCTGTATTGTCGCCTCCATGTGTAGACTCGTTTGTGATGCATTCAGGGATGGAGGTGAGTTATTACCCTCAATTATCCTCTCAGTGGGGGTATAGACTGTTCATCATCTGTCTGTATTGTCGCCTCCGTGTGTACACTCGTCTGTGATGCAGTCAGGGATGGAGGTGAGTTATTACCTTCAATTATCCTCTCAGTGGGGGTATAGACAGTTCATCATCTGTCTGTATTGTCGCCTCCGTGTGTACACTCGTCTGTGATGCAGTCCGGGATGGAGGTGAGTTATTACCCTCAATTATCCTCTCAGTGGGGGTATAGACTGTTCGTCATCTGCCTGTATTGTCGCCTCCATGTGTACACTCATCTGTGATACAGTCAGGGATTTAGGTGAGTTATTACCCTCAAATATCCTCTCAGTGAGGGTATAGGTAGTTCATCATCTGTCGGTATTGTCGCCTCCATGTGTACACTTTGTTTGTGATGCAGTCAGAGATGGAGGTGAGTTATTACCCTCAATTATCCTCTCAGTGGGGGTATAGATAATTCGTCATCTGCCTGTAATGTCGCCTTCATGTGTACACTCATCTGTGATGCAGTCAGGGACGGAGGTGAGTTCTTACCCTCAATTATCCTCTCAGTGGGGGTATAGGTAGTTCATCATCTGTCGGTATTGTCACCTCCATGGGTACACTTGTCTGTGATGCAGTCAGGGATGGAGGTGAGTTATTACCCTTAATTATCCTCTCAGTGGGGGTATAGGTATTTCATTATCTGTCGGTATTGTCGCCTCCATGTGTACACTCGTCTGTGATGCAGTCAGGGATGGAGGCGAGTTATTACCCTTAATTATCCTCTCAGTGGGGGTATAGAGAGTTCATCATCTGCCTGTATTGTCGCCTCCATGTGTACACTCATCTGTGATGCAGTCAGGGACGGAGGTGAGTTATTACCCTCAAACAACTCAGAATTGACAGAGCTTTTGATGGATTCCTTTGTTTCTTTATTTGAGTTTGATTCATAGAATATGAAAGTTCATTTTTAGACTCCCATGTATCACATAGCAAAATTTAGGTCACGGTCAAAGGTCACTGTGACCCCAAAATAAGGAAATCATTATTTTTTATCGTATTGTTATGTCTCCCCAACTATGTTGGGGGGAGATATCTAGTGTTTGTGCTGTCTGTCTGTCTGTCCTCTTTCCTTGTCTGCAAGATGTCTTGAGAACTACACTGTACTTGACGGAATTTCACCAAATTTGGATGGAAGCTTCATTGGGATAGCCCCCTCTTCTGATTATGTTTTGGTGTGCATGCATGCCTTCATCCGTGTCCAGTTTCCGTCGGTCCGTCTACTTGTACTGCATATACAAGCCTTGTCTGCAAGATATCTGTAGAACTGCTGGATTGAATTTCACCAAACTTTGATGGAAGCATTATTGGAATGGCATCCTCATGCATGCATGCGTTCGTCTGTGTCTGGTGTCCGTCCATTCGTCTGTCTACTTGTTCATGTATACTTGTTCATGTATATACAGGCCTTGTCTGCTATCTATCTGAAGAACTACTGGACAGAATTTCGCCAAACTTTGATAGGAGCTTCATTGGAATGGCCTCATCTGATTAGGTTTTGGTAGGCATGCATGCATTTGTCCTTGTCCGGTGTCCATCCAGACCGCTGGACGGATGGATGGACACCAGACATGGACAAATGTATGCATGCATACCAAAACCTAATCAGATGAGGAGGCCATTTCAATGAAGCTTTCATCCAAGTTTGGTGAAATTCCATCCAGTAGTTCTCCAGATACCTAGCAGACAAGGCCTGTATATACATTAACTATCCTAGTATGAAGAATCACATTTCAATATGTTTTCTTAAGTGGTTAACCACTTAAGAAAACAAAACCCACTTAAGACGTCCTTACACTCAAGAATGACTACTTAAGGTATCAATCTCACAGATGGATGTTCATGTGTATACAGGCCTTGTTTGTAAGATAGCTGGAGAACTACTGAACAGAATTTGACTAAACATGAATTGAATCTTCATTGGAATGGCCTCCTCATCTGATTAGGTTTTGGTGTGCCTGCATGTTTGGTGTCCGTCCGTCCATCTACTTTTACATGTATAGGCCTTGTCCTCAAGATACCTGAAGAACTACTGGACGGAATTTCACCAAACATGGATGGAAGCTTCATTGTGATGGCCTTCTCATCTGATCAGGTTTGGTGTGTGTGCGTCCATCCATGTCCAGTGTCTTCACATGTATGTACAGGTCTTTTCTACAAGATATGTGGAGAACTACTGGATGAAATTTCATCATGTGTCCATGCATGATGTCCTTCTGTCTGTCTGTCTGTCTGTCTGTCTCAATTTCGTTCACTTTTGACTATTGCATTCAATTGAAGCTATTTATTAAGAAACCAAGTTCAAGCCTTTTTTCATTTATTCACATAGCCTTTCTATCCCACAGGCTATCAGGCTGCTGGGTCTTGTCAACATCTACATCTGGTAGAAATGCTATGTGATCTTAATCATTATTATCCCTCAACCTAAATCGTAGCATTTCCATTGGTCAGTTTACTAGGGTGTAAAAATCCGTACACCCGGATCTTCCCATGTCAGCGCCCGACCGATCATGTGACCAATCACCTAAATGCGGTTTACTGATCCATGTTGAACGGTGTGGCGGGAACGGTACCTCTAACAGAAGGACTCCCAGGGGATAAAAATTCACGATTCACGTGCGAAAGCAGACATGGCAGATCTTCACTTCAAGACTTCCAACTTAAATTTTCCACTATTTCTGGCGTGAGATACCATAATATTGACCAGAATACCACCATAATATGAGTATTCTACTTCTCGCATGTCGAGAATATAAATATAACGAACATGAAGCGTTTTCTGGCCACGCGAAATTTAAGCATAATCGGTACCGAACCACGGTCGGCGAGTTGTGCGCTTTCAAAGATCATTTCCCAAAATCAACACACAAAATTATACACAACCGTTGATGTTTGATGAAAGGAAGTCTTGCTGCATCATGTTTAATCAATCTTTTAGACACACATACCTTGTAAATGGTTATATTTAGAGTCAAAATTGAACACTGTCGCAGCTCGGCATCCGTGTCTACAGTTCTCGCGTAGACAAAGCGTTTTGTCAAAAGGGAGACCAGTTTCGTAAATGGACAGACACATATGCTAAATTTACGTGGTAAAGTTTCAGAAAACTGACGCCTCAGAGTGTATGAGTTTCAGGGAGGGTCATAACTTTTCATACACCCTGGGAAAAACCTGAATAACTAATAATATTATCAGATGTGCAGCTTAGTTTCAGAATCTTATTGCTACATCCATTTTATAGCACTTTCCCATAAACAATGTGCCTACTCAAGGCAAGGTGGGAGGTTGGGTGAGACGTATGTTTTGGCTTAAAAAAAAACAACCAGCACAGGCTTCATGCCAGACCAGGAACTCAAGGGTCAAAGCAAAACCTCTAATTTTGTCAGTAGATGATATGTTCCATATCAAAATTGAATTCAAAGTCAAAGGCCAAGGTGACTGTGACCCCAAAATCTTTAAAGCATTAATAATCGCAATTTTTTGCGTCCGTATATACAGGGTTCATATGGGTCCTGGATTTCTTTGAATTCAGGAAAAATAAATTCCAAGACCTGGAAATCTTTGAATTCTGACAATAAGATTTCTGGAAAATTCCTTGAATTTTATTATCTCCCCCCAAAATATCTGCCACAATTAATTATTGGAATTTCTTTCTAACAAACTGAATTTATTCTTCGATCGATTCATATCTGTATGAAACATGATGGTTGAAATACAGAGTCATTTCATTTTGAATGAAACATGGTAAAAGGTGTTAAAAAATGTTCAAGAAAATTCAGTCAAAGGTCCTGGAAAAAAGTTGCATGTACCTGGAAAAGTCCTGGAATTTTGTTTTCACAAAGGGAAGAAACCCTGTATATACATTAGGGAAGGCAATTTTTCCTATTCCTAAATTGAGATCACAGTCAAGGTCAAGGTCAGTGTGATGTGAAGTGCCATTGTGACCAAATGTGTAAGTTTACGTAATATATTTTGTGAAGTGCCATTGTGACAAAATGTGAATGCCAATCCATCTTCTCATCTGCAGATACACATGTGTTGGAAGAGATCCGGCGAATTATCGGAGAGAAGCTGTACACCCCAACAGAGCCTCAGGAGTTGTGTAATCGTCTGTTCACCACATGTTACATGGGATCTGAGAACAGCTCCACAGAAACAAAGGCTAGAGCAGCCGGCCTTGCCCAACAGATTGGCAGGTGAACGCTCTGTCATTCTGTGATTGAAATCTTGAAAACTGTATTCATTGTTTGTACAAATAACATGAAACTAGTCCTTAGATATCAATATATATAAAGAGTGGTTGACATTGCAGTGTAACCTAAAATACCTTTGACTGTTCATTGTGTTACAGTTTTGTCGTTCTGTACTGCCCCATCCTATACTTGTATTGTAATTTCTTTACTCATTATACATAGGCATAAATGTCATTTTCACCACTCTGTGCCAAAATGTTGCATGTTGAAATGTCTTACCGATATGTCCCGTGCCGAAATGTCCTGAGGCCGCCTTTTATATCCAAGAATCCTGGTTTTGAATGTTAGATATATATTGACTCCACTCAATTAGAAAATGTTATATCGTCTACCACCCTGATCTCAAATGTCAGAAATTATAATTTTTCAATGAACTATTTTGTGTAGCTATCACATGACCATCAGTATAGATGTGGCTGTGGCCGCAGTTCTCAGTGTTTTCACCTCGGCCATGATGGTTTTTCCCAAGTTCAAGGCCCATGGAGGCAGTCAGAGGGAGAATCTGGCTATGCAGAATGTGCAGGTACTACAGTAATCCCTCTAATCATTCACTCACAGGAAGTGGAATTTCTCACCATAAAATCTGGGGGTGATCAGATTTATTAGAACAGGAAGTTGAAAAAACAGTTCACAATCATATAATCTAATACTTCTTCATTATTTCAATGACTTTGAAGGATGATTAAATTTCTCAGAACCATTGATTGAATTCTGCCTCCAAAATTTGTGTTGATTGAATATTGAATATTGAATATTGAATATTGAATATTGTTCTAAAGGGGATGGAATTATTAGAGGGATTAACATATTTCTGGACTGAATAAAAAACATTTTGACAAGAAACCTACAGACCAATTCACTCAGTAGTTATTGATAGGTCAAGTTCAGTGATATCACCTGGCCTTGGTAATGTCAGATACATCTGGTCATGAACATTGATCTATATTTATACAGTCATCCCCACTAGACGAGATCATTCAATCATAGCCACTTCTAACCATTCATCCATCTCTTATAAACTTCTGTCAATGTGATACAGTGTTTGCAGTTCCGGGTTGTGGATTGGTACCAAACTTCTGGTATAACTGAGGGCAAAGAAGAACCCTATTCTGCCAAAGTCACAGTGACCCATGGTCTTAGCTGGAGACTTGTCCACTGGACAGCCAATCTCAAAGTTGGTCAGGCAAAAATTGGAAAATTAAAAAGGGAGAGATAGAGAATATAGGGACTGTCCAAATTAACAAGGGACAGATAGAGAATATAGGGACTGTCCAAATTAACAAGGGAGAGATAAAGAATATAGGGACTGTCCAAATTAACAAAGAAGAGATAGAGAATATAGGGACTGTCCAAATTAACAAGGGAGAGATAGAGAATATAGGGACTGTCCAAATTAACAAGGGAGAGATAGAGAATATAAGGACTGTCCAAATTAACAAGGGACAAATAGAGAATATAGGGACTGTCCAAATTAACAAGGGAGGGATAGAGAATATAGGGACTGTCCAAATTAATAAAGGAGAGATAGAGAATATAGGGACTGTCCAAATTAACAAGGGACAGATAGAGAATATAGGGACTGTCCAAATTAACAAGGCAGAGATGGAGAATATAAGGACTGTCCAAATTAACAAGGGAGGGATAGGGGACTGTCCAAAGTAACAAGGGAGAGATAGAGAATATAGGGACTGTCCAAATTAACAAGGGACAGATAGAGAATATAGGGACTGTCCAAATTAACAAGGGAGAGATAGAGAATATAGGGACTGTCCAAATTAACAAGGGAGAGATAGAGAATATAGGGACTGTCCAAATTAACAAGGGAGAGATAGAGAATATAGGGGACTGTCCAAATTAACAAGGGAGAGATAGAGAATATAGGGACTGTCCAAATTAACAAGGGACAGATAGAGAATATAGGGACTGTCCAAGTTAACAAGGGAGAGATAGAGAATATAGGGACTGTCCAAATTAACAAGGGACAGATAGAGAATATAGGGACTGTCCAAATTAACAAGGGAGAGATAGAGAATTCATATAGTGACTGTACAAATTAACAAGGGAGAGATAGAGAATATAGTGACTGTACAAAGTGTAGTAAAGTGTGATATTTGGAAGGCAGATTTTATATCCTGGCTATCACCCTGCTGTGACCTAGTCCTGGCTATCGCCCTGCTGTGACCTAGTCCCTGGCTATCACCCTGCTGTGACCTAGTCCCTGGCTATCACCCTGCTGTGACCTAGTCCCTGGCTATCACCCTGCTGTGACCTAGTCCCTGGCTATCACCCTGCTGTGACCTAGTCCCTGGCTATCACCCTGCTGACCTAGTCCTGGCTATCACCCTGCTGTGACCTAGTCCTGGCTATCACCCTGCTGTGACCTCCCTGGCTATCACCGTCCCCTAGTCCCTGGCTATCACCCTGCTGTGACCTAGTCCCTGGCTATCACCCTGCTGTGACCTAGTCCCTGGCTATCACCCTGCTGTGACCTAGTCCCTGGCTATCACCCTGCTGTGACCTAGTCCTGGCTATCACCCTGCTGTGACCTAGTCCCTGGCTATCACCCTGCTGTGACCTAGTCCCTGGCTATCACCCTGCTGTGACCTAGTCCCTGGCTATCACCCTGCTGTGACCTAGTCCCTGGCTATCACCCTGCTGTGACCTAGTCCTGGCTATCACCCTGCTGTGACCTAGTCCTGGCTATCACCCTGCTGTGACCTAGTCCCTGGCTATCACCCTGCTGTGACCTAGTCCCTGGCTATCACCCTGCTGTGACCTAGTCCCTGGCTATCACCCTGCTGTGACCTAGCCCAAATTCAAGCAAATCCCAGGTGTTGAGAATGCAATATCTCAATACCCCGGCAATGAAATGGACTAAAGTCATGATCTGTAGCACAATCTTTTCTCAGGAGGGACTCGAAGTCAAGTTCACATTAGGCTAACCATAACCTTCAAAGGTCACACATCAAAATTTGATTGATAGCTATATCTGCTCATGAGAACTACAAGAAGAGAATTGAGCCGAGTGTTGATCTTTGACATAATGCTCATTATTGACACGAAGACTGGATGACATATTAAGTCCTTTATTTCGTTGTATTTGTTATTTGTGTTGTTCAGGCTCGTGTCCGGATGGTGTTGGCGTACCTGTTTGCACAGCTAGTGTTATGGGCTCGGGGAAGGTCTGGAGGTCTGCTGGTCCTAGGTTCTGCTAATGTGGATGAAAGGTCTGTATTACTACTACATCAAAATATCTAATATACGTACTCAGTCAATCATGAAAAAGAATAAAATACTGTGATATATGTAATTAAACAATCATAAGCATAATCCAAGATGGCCGCAATCAGACATCTTGGATTTCAGCAGGTAGATCTTCACACATTTCTTGTCCAACCAATAACTCGGGAACTATTCAACCAATCGATCTCGAACTTGGAAAGTGTCTTGACATTGGTGAGAGAACGGTTGGAATTGCTTTTAAGTTACCTGTGTAATCCAAGATGGCCATTATCAACCATCTTGGATTGTCAGCAGTTGGATGACACATTCTTGTCCGACGAATAACTCGAGAACTATTGAACCGATCAACTACAAACTTATAGAGTGTCTTGACATAGGTGAGAGGATGGTTGGGATTGCTTTTCAGTTACCTGCGTAATTCAAGATGGCCACCATCAGCCATCTTGGATTTCAGCAGGTGGATTTTTACATTTTCCTTGTCCAGCAAATAACTCGGTAACTTTTGAACCGATGGACTTCAAACTTGAAGAGTGCATTGACATTGGGGAGAGAAAGTTGGGATTGCTTTTCAGGTTCCTGTATAATCCAAGATGGCCGTCAGCCATCTTGGATTTCAGCAGGTTGATCTTGTCCAGGCATTAACTCAAGAACGATTGAACCCATCGACTTCAAACTTGATGAGTGTCTTGACATCGGTGAGAGGACTTGGGATTGCTTTTCGATTACCTGCATAATCCAAAATGGCCACTGTCAGCCATCTTGAATTCAGTTACCTGTGTAATACAAGACGGCTGCCATCAGACATCTTGCATTGTCAGCAGTTGGATCGTTACACATTTTTTGTCCAACCAACAACCTGAGAACTATTGAACTGATCAGCTTTAAACATGGAGAGTCAGTTGACATCATGCAATGAGAATACAGTTGAGATTGCTTTTGAGTTACCTGATTTTAAGCACTGATCTTGTCCGGTCAATAACTTGAGACTGATTGAACTGATTGGCTTCAAATTTGGGGAGTGGCTTGACATCGGTGAGACAACGGTTAAGAATGCTTCTCAGACACCTGTATAATCCAATATGGCTGCCATCACCCATCTTGCATTGTCAGCAGTTGGTTCTTTACACATTTCCTGCTTGACTAATAACACGAGAATGGTTCAACTGATGGACTTCAAACTTGGAGAGTGTCTTGACATCGGTGGGAGGATAGTTGGGATTGCTTTTCAGTTACCTATGTAATACAAGATAACTGCCAGCTGCCTTGGATTTTCAGTAGTTGGATCTTGTCCGGACAAAAAGTCAAACTATTGAACTGATCGACTTTTGGGATGTATGGCTCATCAGACAGATCTCTATTTTCAAAATCATACTCTTTATCAGTGATATGAGATACCATCGACCAAAAAAAAATCGACCACAGAGGTCCATGTCCCCCGCAGCATTGAAATCATTCAATACAAAAATCACATTCAATATCTGACATATGCATGCCATCTGACCTGAAAAGTGGGTGTATACCCGCTTGGATATCAGGGTGGCAGATCACAAACCCACCCATTTGCCACCTGTTTCCAACAGCGCGATTAATGTGTTGGCAGGCGATTCTGGTTTGGATGCATTCTGAGCATTGGGCCAAGAGCTCCTAGGCAACATGTGAGAAACGCCTACTCTTTAGCGTTGTATGATCATTCAGCATTGTATGATCATTCAGCATTGTATGACCCTTCACCATTGTATGATCCTTTACCATTGTATGATCCTTCACCATTGTATGATCCTTCACCATGGTATGATCCTTCACCATGGTATGATCCTTCACCATGGTATGATTCTTCACCATTGTATGATCCTTTACCATTGTATGATCCTTCACCATTGTATGATCCTTTACCATGGTATGATTCTTCACCATGGTATGATCCTTCACCATGGTATGATCCTTCACCATGGTATGATCCTTTACCATTGTATGAGCAGGTGGTTGGGTGGGTTCAGGTTCCTATTGCTTCAATGCATTTTGCTGAGAAGCAACAGGAACTTGATAATGTGATGTCTAGCACTGTAATATCACTTGTCTTCATTGCACCATGTGGGCTTCCTGTCTGTGTCTTGTGCACTGTCCTCAGTGTTTTTTTTGGGGTGGATGGAGGATGTCTGTTTCCATGCTGCTTCAAAGATTTCTTCTTTGGAGTAGCAGGAACACAACTGGGCTGGGTGGTGCTTAGTTGGTTCGTCGTGATATAGCTGAAATATTGTTGAAAGCGACGTTAAATTCTATTCACTCACTCACCCATTGTATGATCCTTTACCGTTGTATGATTCTTCACCATTGTATGCAAAAGGGGGCAACTATTGACCCAGGAGATATCGTTGGCACCAGCATGAACAATAATGATATCATGGATGGCGTAATACTTCAACTTCATGTTGATAAGCTTAAGCACTCCAGCCCAGCACATTTCCTGAATCCTTCCCCAGTAGATATTAATGCCATGATGCTGAAGGCCCAGATTTGTAACCTCCCCACCAGGGGTCGCTTCCGCTGGAAAATGGCCGCTCCAACGAACCCCTGGGACCATGCTCACTCAATGCGGGTCCGATAAGACATCGAAAAATTTGTTCATGTGTCTTATTCCGGGTTCCATTGGAACATATCCAATTCCTTATGAAACGTCAGTCATGAGTCATTTGTATGGCCAGCGTCATAATGTCATGAGGTCAGAATAGAAAATATTTCACAAGAATGCATAAAGATTACGTCATCTCGCAGATGCACTCGTAACGTTCATGACATCGGGACATCGGCATGATCTCCACAAAGACGTCCTCGTTATATTTTGAATTCTAGGGTTTCCTGTGCTAGCCAATGACTGATCGTATGACTGAGTCCGGTCCCAGATCCTAATAGAGAGGACAGAATAGGATATTTCTGGATTGGCAGATTTGTTAGGCCCCATCTTCTGCTGGCAGATATAAAGACTCAAAAGACAGGAATAATTCCTAAATCATGCCTGTCCAAATTAGCATAGGACAGCAACTCAGATCATTTGGCCTGCCTGCTCATACAAATTACTGGTGCCAAGCAATTCTTCTGATGCATACATGCCTCCTGTTGTGGTCCAAGTGAAATACACAGGCCTCATGGTCCAACTTTCATCAATGCATTTGGAGGAAACAACCAATCATATGCCGAATGGACCCGCAGTGGCTCATCTCTTGTCATGGTCAAAGGGAGATCAGGAATGTCACACAATTAACGATTATCAAAATATTATTATTTTGCATTGCAAAATGATTGATCAAATGTACCTATAGTACATGTATACAATAAAGAGATGACAACTATTGCTAGCATCCTAATAATGGAAATAAATGATAGGGCATTAATTTTATTTAGTTGGATGGTATAAATACTTGTAACTCGTGTAGATCATACAAGCTGCCATCTCAGAGGGGGCCCCAGTGATTGATACATTCAAACAGGCATCTCACTGTGAAAGTCGTGTCATTAAGTTACAGGTTAAAGCATATCTACATTGGAAGCTCTCAGCACAAATCATACCTTTTACATTTAATTTCTCTGGACTGTTACCTATCTGTAAAAGATCCAGCGACAATGCTTTGAAGGTAAAAGCATGAAAGATAATTTCCATGAACAAAAAGGCATCTACAGTAGTAATATGTTCTCATAACTCACTCTATTGACATTTTATAACTCAAATATTGAATTATCTAAGTTTATTGTGCCTAATGAATGTTTTAGAATTTATTGATAGTAAATGTTTAATGAATCTGATCATCATTAACATCTCGGATAAGTTAAATAGAGAATATTTCTGATGGAAATTCCTGTTTCAATCAAAATGATAACCAATTTATTCAGAGATATTTTTTCTTAAAGTTCATTTGACTTTGGATATTTATAAATATTCCATGCCCACTGTTGTTTGTTTACAGTTTACGAGGGTACATGACCAAATATGACTGCTCCAGTGCTGATATTAACGCCCACTGTTGTTTGTTTACAGTTTACGAGGGTACATGACCAAATATGACTGCTCCAGTGCTGATATTAACGCCCACTGTTGTTTGTTTACAGTTTACGAGGGTACATGACCAAATATGACTGCTCCAGTGCTGATATTAACGCCCACTGTTGTGTGTTTACAGTTTGCGAGGGTACATGACCAAATATGACTGCTCCAGTGCTGATATTAACGCCCACTGTTGTGTGTTTACAGTTTGCGAGGGTACATGACCAAATATGACTGCTCCAGTGCTGATATTAACGCCCACTGTTGTTTGTTTACAGTTTACGAGGGTACATGACCAAATATGACTGCTCCAGTGCTGATATTAACGCCCACTGTTGTTTGTTTACAGTTTACGAGGGTACATGACCAAATATGACTGCTCCAGTGCTGATATTAACGCCCACTGTTGTGTGTTTACAGTTTACGAGGGTACATGACCAAATATGACTGCTCCAGTGCTGATATTAACGCCCACTGTTGTGTGTTTACAGTTTGCGAGGGTACATGACCAAATATGACTGCTCCAGTGCTGATATTAACGCCCACTGTTGTGTGTTTACAGTTTGCGAGGGTACATGACCAAATATGACTGCTCCAGTGCTGATATTAACCCCATCGGTGGAATCAGTAAGACGGACTTGAGAAAGTTCATCAAGTACTGTACTGAGACATTCGGATTCACTGCTCTAGAAGGGTAAGTAAGGCAACTAGAATATTGTATTGAGAACAACTGACTTCATGAGAATGATCAACCGTGGTACAATATTTACTGTAGATGTTTTCTTGACTCGGTGTATTTGAGCATTACCTCAAAAAGTCTTGTCTGACAGAATCCTTTCATTCTCCAATCATGGGGATTAGACAATGATAGGCACAACATATCCATTCACATGGCTATTCGGAGCTGATTGGGCAAATGTCATGTGCAATTGGCACAGGAAGCTGTTTGATAAGGGTTTTGATTTGCCCAAACAGGATATTCGTTTAAGTGATTGGTGTGGCAAGGAAAATGGTATCTTTCTTCACCATCAGGGTATACATCCCTAAAAGTGCAATGCTCTCACCTGGTTTCATGTTGCCACTTCTTAAAAGTTAGGCGTTAGTTTCACACATGTTTTTTCTTTCATTATTTGTTTTCTTCAAAGAATCTGTTCAACTTCATTCCTGAATTTCATTTAGTCATTTTATCCATACTATGGATAATAATTGCCAATTCTCAATGGATACAACCCAACCAACCACATTGCTCTGGAAATAACCTTGCTTTTGAATGTGTGGCAAAACATTTTGTGACTTTGATGTTGTTGCAGCATGTCACCTGCTTGAAAACGCCACTAAATAATGAAGAAGTGGCAATTTTTGCGAACACTGTAGTTTGTCATTGGTGCCTGGTAACGTGGAAATCAGCCTGTGTATTAATCTTGATTACCATAATTCTTTTCTTGTTATTCTATTGTATTGATGTTCAGGATTTATCAAGCTCCACCCACAGCAGAACTAGAACCTTTGGCTGAAGGACAGATAGCTCAGACTGACGAGGTGAGTGAAGGACAGATAGCTCAGACTGACGAGGTGAGTGAAGGACAGATAGCTCAGACTGACGAGGTGAGTGAAGGACAGATAGCTCAGACTGACGAGGTGAGTGAAGGACAGATAGCTCAGACTGACGAGGTGAGTGAAGGACAGATAGCTCAGACTGACGAGGTGAGTGAAGGACAGATAGCTCAGACTGACGAGGTGAGTGAAGGACAGATAGCTCAGACTGACGAGGTGAGTGAAGGACAGATAGCTCAGACTGCGAGGTGAGTGAAGGACAGATAGCTCAGACTGACGAGGTGAGTGAAGGACAGATAGCTCAGACTGACGAGGTGAGTGAAGGACAGATAGCTCAGACTGACGAGGTGAGTGAAGGACAGATAGCTCAGACTGACGAGGTGAGTGAAGGACAGATAGCTCAGACTGACGAGGTGAGTGAAGGACAGATAGCTCAGACTGACGAGGTGAGTGAAGGACAGATAGCTCAGACTGACGAGGTGAGTGAAGGACAGATAGCTCAGACTGACGAGGTGAGCCGCCTCATCTACTCGGAATAATCTCATCAATTCTCAATTAATGTGAACAATTCAACAGAATTTCTGAAACTTGTAAACTGATAGATTGTATTTGTGTCCTGTTCTTTCCTAGAACTGTGAGGTCAGAGTTCACTCTTTGACTGCTCAACTTGTAGACACTTACAGAGATTTTGTTTTAGCAGGGGATCCCTTTGTGCAACGTCCCTTGCGGACATGTATATTGTGAGCTATGGTACAATAAATTGAATTGAATTGAATTGAATTAGTGTGATCACTCCCATTCCCATGAGCTTCTGAGTCTCTCAATTAGATTTCAGGAGAGTGAAAAAAGCTCCTGTCAGTGATGGCAATCATGTATTACATAGCACTTATCACTTGCACATCACCCAAATCACTCTTCTAAGAATTGTCTTTCAGAGTGGCTTTCAGCTCTCCTGCTGATTTCAAAGAAGAAGCACTGCTTATTATGTGACCTTTCAGTATGTAATACTGCCATTATTGGAACTATACCGTTGTTGTTGTTGTGTTGTAGGAGGACATGGGGATGACATATGATGAACTGTCCCTGTTTGGGAGGTTACGTCGCCCTGCACGATGTGGTCCATACAGTATGTTCTGTAAACTCATACACATCTGGAAGGAGAAGTTGTCTCCAGCTAAGGTTTGTATGATACACTCTCCATTTTACAAGTATTCTATTGTTTGGGTGGGCAGGAAGTGGTCCTCTATTTGTGTGTCCACCGATTGCAATCAAATTTGGTTGTTCATTTGAGTTTATATTTACAAGCAGCCATGATCCCTCTTCAATCTTTTCTTTTCTCTTCTCTGATCTACTCTTTTAAAAAACACTTTTAGTACTGCCTCGCGTCAAAAATGCGCCCACCGAAAAGTTCCAGTCTCGTTCTAAGATTAAGCGCGAGTACCTGGTACGTCCTTTTGTTAGTGTTGACGCATTATTTTATAACTGGCGGAAACGCGACCATGTTTTATGCAAATTAGTTAAAAGCGCCATCGGTGCGACCGTGCTTGTATGGTTAAAGGTCAACCCAAACGGATTTTTTTTTTGGTCTAAAAATCCTTAAAAATCATAGTTCATACTTCACTTTGTATGAAAAAAATATTGAAAAAATTCTAATCTGATCAGAAACACACGTGATATGGGAGCAAAGTGGGCTTTTCCACACTTTCACAGCTGGGTTGATGACGTCACGCAGGGAAGTTGCCTGAGAAAAAACAGCGGATAACATGGAAAGCGAGTGCAGTCAGAGCTCCGGTTCAGATGTCGATTCGAGCGATATCAGCTGCTTAGATGGAAATATTTTTCGCCAAGAAGATGAAATAGACATAGAGGAGGATGATGACGGGCAAATTAACAGTTGTTTGCAGACCAACGGCGGAATTCAGCCCTATCAATTTGAGCCGTACGGCTCCGATTCTGACAGTGACAACCACTCGAACAACGTGGAACTCGACGACGACAGGATTCGGAGAGGTCGTTTGTTGAATACAGATTGGTATGCAACTTGACTGGAAACCTTATTATCGTCATCTATAAGACCAAATGTCCATATATTTCAAACTGTATTGAATGTAGAACGATTCTGTGATGTAACGAACGAGCACATCTGTGTTAACCCTCCATCAAAAAACCGGCTGGACACTTCTTAATTAGAGTTTATACATCAACACACTGGCAACTTCTATGTTATGTCCTAGAATTATACTACTAACCCACACTGTTGGTTCAAACTATATTAACTAATAATTACTACGTTGCTAAAGTACCATAGTAATTATATTGTTTTGTTTGCCATACTTGTACCATTTTACGAGTCGTGCAATAAACATATTGTACTGTATTGTATTGTTATTGTTGTAACTGACCGAGGCAGCCTTTTCGAAGGGATAAACTCCGGGATTCGGCAGTATGAACAGTAAACTGTTGATAACTCTACTGATATACGTCCGACTTGAATTTTGTTTGTTTTCCCATAATCCCCATGAAATACCAATTTCAGAATTATATAGTTTGATAAAAAACTTTGGACATTCATGGCGAAAAGTAAGCCGTGGTGAGTGGATCGGCATTCACATTTGCTCAATTTTCGACAAATTACCTCAATTAAATTGAAATCGAATGATATTCCCACAATCTCAAATGTCAAGGGATTATGAAAGTATAATTATCACTTCTGTATCTACAGCCATTCACTCCAATTGGTGTTTTTATTTATTTACTTATCAAACGTATATATATTTATGAAAGATCATTTTATTATTATTATTAAATAGTATATAATTTAGATAATTTATTTGCGTGAAGTTTGTGCCAACATTTGGCTAAAAACGCATACATAGAATGAATAAAATTGAACATACAAATACAGATATTAAGACACATTGGAACAAATGGTTAAACGTGTATATATGAAATAGAGACTCATCCAGTCTAACCTGTAGGTGCTCAAGCAACAAATGCCACGCGAGAGCGAGCAGGGCATGTACAGCCGTCCCCCTGCACGAGGCCTCGCTTGCAGGCTAGGTTCGTTCAGCCGATGTCCGTGATAGATTCTCCTTGTCCGATTTCTTTGCCGTCACATTCTGATTGTTCTTACGTTTGATAGTTGGAATAGCTGTTCTCTTTAGTTTTGGTTTGTACCCGAATTCAACTGCTACGCTGTAGATGTCCTCGAATGATGTCTTTCTGTCAAAATGTGCCGAGCAAATTATACGAGTACTGGCTCGGGGCCTCTTTCCACACTCTCGTGTTGCGTACAAATTTCGTCCAATTTGCAGCGATTTTCTCGTCTTTGGGCCACAAATGAATACTAACACCGTCATCTGTAGTAAAACTGCAACCTCCCACTACACAACGTCGCGGCATATTTAAAAAATGATGCCCCGATACTCCGAAAATCTCCAGAAATCAGCAGCTACATACGACTGTGGTATACGGCTTTAACATAGAGAATACAAGACGGCTTCCCTCCGTGACGTCACAGCTGGAATTGACAGGAGAGCGATTTTCACCTTTCAAACGGCAATATCTCGCCAACCAGACTGCGCAAAATTATGAAAAAAATATCATTATTTTCAGAATCGAAAGGACTATTTTTTTATATTTTTGACCTCAGAGCGTTTGGGTTGACCTTTAAAGGATGGCAACAAATAACCGGTAAAGTACGGCACCTCTTGTTGGGGAAGACAGTTACTGCATGTACTGATCTTGCACCATCGGTTGTCGACTGCAGAACGTTTCACACAAAATTCACACCCGTTGAGAAATCGCGCGTATATTTCTCGGCTGTCTGGTCGATGCGCTGAAAACAACAGACTGCGTTCAGCCTGGCGTCGATGTCTTTCAGGACTGTGTCGGAGATAAACGCGGAAAATTTATAATCCCTCCATACTCGCGATTTAGATAGTCAAAGTATTGAATTAATCAGTTGAAGGTTGGTATAAAAGTGATTGAATCTATGTTCTCAATTTTGACCATCTCGAAAAGAGAGAACATTGTGACATGTGTAATGAGAGTTATCTTCCCCTGGTTTTACAGGTGGCAGATAAAGTGAAGCACTTTTTCCGCTGGTACTCCATCAATCGGCACAAGATGACTGTTCTGACACCGGGGTTACATGCAGAGACGTATGGTACAGACGATAACAGACACGACCATCGTCAGTTCCTCTATAATGCGAAGTGGCCCTGGCAGTTCAGGTGCATAGACTCTGAGGTTAGTGAAACATCCCACATTGTCGTATACAAGTTACATCTTGGAAAATCTTGCAATTTGAAAATTAAATCGATAGGCCTGGAGAATCAAGAATTTGATGTATTTTTGTTTGATTATTGTTTGACCTCTGTCAACATGATTCCCCTTTGAATTTTCGATTTGCGTGTGCTGTCTCAGTTCTATAGGACAAGTTCGCAGCAAATCTCTATCTAATGAGGGGAGACAATCGACGTGTAGACTTCCTTTGAACTCATAAGATGCATGGAAATAATTGCAAAATGCTTTACTTTTACCCCTCAGCCAGAATGCCCTCATGGGTATTTTTGTTGCCCTTTCATCTGTCCATCTATCTATTGTACAAACATGTACCCTCCGTCCTCTTACAATAACACTCCATGTCTTGGAAACTACTGAAGGCAGACAGACGGAAATTCTGTTCAATATAGCATGGAATTTGTAGATGTGCTGTTTGTGTATTTCATTGATCTTGACCTCGTCTGTTTGTCTGTCCCCTTTCTTTCTTTCTTTCTTTCTTAATGATAGTTTCAATACCAGCCTCATTCTGTATCATAGTTTAATTCCACAGCTTTCTTTATGGTACGGGCTGTTCCATTTAAAAAGGTATGGGAAGGCAGCTTTGAATTATACCCACCACCCATAGAAATGTTATTGGCCTTCCCAATGTTGTAACATGGATTGAAGGGAATTTCCTCCTATGACTCATAGAATAATATATTGAGTGCCTTCCTCCCCTCCCATACCTTTTTAAATGGAACAGCCCTAAGTGTTGAATGCATCCATTACATGATTATTTCCCAGTATTCAACAACGTTTTCGTCCCATCCTACTTTCAAAATATTCATGGAATATTGCCATTGTTTTCCCTGATTCACGGAATCTATACCATGTTTATTATGCCCTCCCCCCCTCTCTAATTAGAGGGGGGGGGGGGCATATAGCGATCGCTTTGTCCGTCCGAATTCCTTGTCCGCGCAATATCTCGGTTAATATCTGATTGAAACTTGCCTGAAATGTGACCAGTGCCCCATAGTTGTGCAGCGTAAAGTTTCTTCGCGTTTCGGTTATATTTTCAAGAATTATGGCCCTTTGTTCCTGAAATCTCCGTGAATTGGGACTTGTCCGGGCTGGATCTCGGTTAATATTGTATGGACAATTATGAAATTTGCATGATATGTGGTCAGTGCCCTGTAGTTGTGCAAAGTAAAGCGCTTTTTCCGTCTGTCCGTCTGGGTTTCTTGTCCGTGCAATATCTCGGTTAATATTGTATGGACAAGCATGAAATTTGCAATCATATGTGGTCAGTGCCTTGTAGTTGTGCAACCTAAAGTGCCTTGTAGTTATGCAACGTAAAGTTTTTTCTGTGTTTCGGTTATATTTTCAAGAGTTATGGCCCTTTGTTCTTGAAATCTTTGTGAATTGGGACTTGTCCAGGCTGGATCTCGGTTAATATTGTATGGACAAGTATGAAAAACAGAACAATGGCGGGGCAGTGTCGGACTAAAGCGGAATGGGGGGGGCATACAATTAAGCAATCCTGCATTTTGTATGGGCATTGGAGATAACCAAGTAGTCAAACCAAGCCAGTTTTTGGTGAAAATATATCCCCACCTCCCCCCGCACCCCCAAATCATCCAAAACAATGGAAGAAACAATGAAAGAAACCAATCAAAATCTATTTCAATAAATTTCACAATCCTACCATCCTGCACAACTGTATTCAAGATGCAGTCAGGAACCCTCACTGTACATCAGCTCAGGCAGAACTAATCGATCAACTTGTCGAGTGAGGTTTGAGATCTATTCTGAGGTAAAACGAAAACTTTTACTAAAATCGTCTTGATATCAATTGATGTATAAAGTTGCCTGCTGACATGTCATATATCTACAGTAAAATCTGAGCTTACATGCAGAGACATAAAGAAATTTGACTGTTTAATATTCTTGATCGATTGAAAATAAAGATAGTTACATGCGTTTATACATTAATGTTTCCTATTATAAATCACAGGTTCAGAAATTGAGAGAGCCGAGCGACAACAACAAGGAAAGAGTGGGCAACAACAATAGATTACCCAAACAAACAAACTTGATCAATTCTCAGGGAACTCCAGGTAAAAACTTGAATATGAGGGGGGCAAGCCAGGACTCGGACATGGGAGGAAGCACCTCGGGCGGGGTCATGGTTTCCTTGACAACCGAAGGCCAGATTCCTGATCAGCCATTGGAGGTCACCTCCAAAGAGGCTCGACCAGTCAAATGTGGTAATGATGGGTTTGTTTATAGGATTCATCCAACCAGGGTGACTGTTAGACCATTGAGTAAGGATCAGAGAAATCTAAGTATCCAAGGTGAAAATAAGCTGTCTGATGAATCAATAAGTAAGGTAGTAAATGCAGAAGGCAGATCTTCCGAGATATCAGCGCGCAGTTCCAGTTCTATAATGAAACAATCAAATTGTAATCTTGTTACCGAGAATGATGTTACAGGTTTCAAATGCTCATGTTCTAATTTGTCACAATGTGTCATGGAATGTAACTCTACCTTTACCCAAAATCGTCACAGTTACTGCAATAAAAGATGTGGATTGACTGAATCCCAGACTGTCATTAAGCGACCAAAGATTACAAGTTTCTGACTGGTCATCATTTGTCTCCTGGTATTGTCAGGGTATGTCATTCCATCCATCTGCTCTGTTTTCCCCAGCCTAGGAATTTTATCCTATTTTGGCCTGCTCATATATCTAAGAACTGGTTTGTGCTCTAGCTTACTGCATCGATTGCCTTACTCTGGCTTGTTTTAATATGGATACAGGTATATTTTAGTAATAGTAGCTTTTATGTATGTCATCTGAATACATAAATAGCATTTGTTTTGTCTGATTAATTGTTATATGTATTTTTGATACAAAGGTTTAATATGGTTTGTTTTGTTTGACTGCTGATTATTTTGGTTACATTTGTTAATCTCAGGTTTGATCTGGTTTTGTTGGTTGAAATTGAATTCATGGCCCACGTACATATGTTGTCCAATGTTTGATAGTTAGGCTATATGTATTTCAGCTGGATATGTTTGTTGCTGAAATGTAGCAGCACTGGTCACATTTCATCCAAAATTTGGCTGCTGATTTGACTAGTAATTATCCAAAATTGTATGATAAAATGTTGGTACAAACATTTCATTTCAAATATAATAAAATTTGAAGGTGAAATGCAAAGGTTTTGAGGCCATATACACATATATCAGATGTAGTAATTATTTTGACTTTGTCAAACTATGAACCCAGACAGTTACGACAGTACAACCCTGCCCCTGAAAATGTGTCACTTGTCTCCCTTTGTGCACGGAGCTATGACCAGGTACCAGGTTATATTGATTGTCAGAGTAATTAATACAATTGTTACCTGTCTCTACTTATCTCAACTACATGTACTCCCTTTGTGCACGGAGCTATGATCAGGTACCAGGTTCAGGTCATATTGATTGTCAGAGTAATTAATACAATTGTTACCTGTCTCTACTTATCTCAACTACATGTACTCCCTTTTCACTGATTGGAAGTAATTAATATTTGTGAGTCACCGGTAGTCATTGTTAGTCCCCGGTTGTACACCATTATTATATTTCCAGTCTGAGCTACCTTATCTGATGAGTTAGTCTATCATTGTTTAATGTCTGTATTCATAATTCTGTCACCAGGTCTCTCACCAGACATGTCACACTTGGTTAATGTGTGTTACAGCATGTCAGAGCTGATATATCTGCTGTGAAAGTATAACACCCCTGTGATATAATAGTGATCTTGATCAGTTCTCAATGAAATAAACCAACTAAGTACAACTGAACCAGTAAGCTCAGAGTCCTAATTTGATGTTCCCATACTGTTATATTTAGATGTTTCCAGTGTTAGAACATTGTGACCTCATGGCATCTACCCCTTCATTCATTCATTTTCCATTGAATCATTTCATGTGACGTCCTGCAGAGACCCAACTGGAAAAATTAAGGGAGACAAGTAATTCAGTTTTTCTCAGCTTGGTTTTCCTGTCTTGATTTATAATGTAGTTTTATAAAAACAACAGTGAATCATGGGATATATTCCTGTTTTATAAGACTTGATTGGTCAATTCAAATTTTCAAACAGAAATCCTGTATTCTCATTGGCTGATGGGTAAAATTTGGAGAACATCCAACCAATCAGAGTTTCTGCTATGGTTCATTTGACATACACTTCAAATTAAATGTGGATATGATATGCATTAATGATCTTTGAATCAGTAGAAATGTTTAGTCATTACCGTAATCTCTGTAATAATTCGCACATATGAAAACACATCTTGGAAGCCAATTCCAGAAAATATTGTCAATATACAGCTCTTATTGTTCAGAACGGTTCACAATTGAACTACTGTATAAGATGCAAGGCAAAAGATAATGTCCATCAGTTCTATTTTTAATTTACATGTAATTGAATAAATTATTGGTCTAAAAATGTCTGAATTATTAGACACATTACTGTAATGGGCTTCAAAACTATCACTGTTCACTTTCAAACATTGCATCTTTACAAAACAAATTGATGGAGCATCTCCAAGTCACTGCTTATTCTGCAAGGGAATTGATTTTGATCTCAAATTTTAATTTTAAGTATGTGAATAAAACATATATGCTGAAGTAGATAGGGATTATTATGGTATTAAAATATAACAAGTGAAATGTATATATTTTTGTGTTTAGAATATTTTAAATTTGACACATCTGGATGTTTATACAAGCCTTGATGAAGGGCAGGTCAAACATGAAGATCAGGTCAAACATGCTGACATAATTAAACTGTCAGCCTGGCCTGGCTATATGTGAAACAGCTCAGTGTCAGTGATGAAATTACAGCTACCCATGAATCGGGTACTAATTCAACCCATCTAATACTAACTAACATCACATCACCCCACAATTGAGGTCCAATTTGACATTGCATTCTGTTCTAATTAAGAAGAGATTAATTCATGATGTCCACTGATCATGTTTGATTCCATTGTATAACCTTCTTCCAATAAATGTGTTCACCGTATTTTTGTCCTGTGGTCAAATTTTAAGAGCTTTTACTACATGATGATATTGATACTTACAGCTTGAAAGCGGTAATCTATAAAAATCGCTGTAATTCTATCTGCCTTTGACAAAGGTGCGGAATATACAAGTGAAGTCATGATAGTATATGCCAGTATTTATTATTCATGAATATAAGTACTTGGGTTGGGTACTGTTGAACTCCATAATACCTGGATGACTGAGATTGATTGTCGGAAAGATCTAGGGAATCCCCAGAACTCTTGATATTATTAGATGACCCCTGACCTTTTCAGGAGGCTGACCTTGTTCTTTTATAACTGTATAAGTAAGTGACCTTTGGAGTGTGTGATGTTTTTTCATGCAAGCCACTGACATGTTTTGCTATATGTTACATGGTCACCTGACTGTACATTAATTTCCAATCCAGGGCTCAATCATGTGTGACTTGCCAGCTGCTCTGTTCTGTTATATTTATATTTATTGGTTGTAAATCCCCTCTTTACTCCCCTGTCTCAATGTAAGTGATTGATCTATAATAATCTATGCATGCAAGCATGCACTGGACCATCCAGTGCCTTGGTACATGTGAATAATGTGTTTTTGATAGGAGGATACCAAGCTGTTTCTTTAACACTGACATCAATCTCAGTAATCTCAGATATAATATCACAGAATATTCTATCTCACATCAGCACTATATAAATCCTGTGCAAATTTGAAACTACAACTATTAACCAATCAGGGAGAAAACAACTTTACATAACGCCCCTTGTAATTTCACCCATGAGCACTTGGACCAATATAGTAAACAATATAGTGAAACAGTATCCAAATAAGGTATCGTGTGACATAGTTTGTGGTAAACCTTCCTCTCCACAAAGTTCAAAGTATTGTTTTTGCTGAATTGTCTGGTTTCTGTCGGGCGACTGGGAATATCAAAAAACCTCTCGCTGGATATAGATTGTATATATCCGTGAACGAAACATCAATCAATTTCAAATCGAATAAGCAGAATTATCGTGATTGGCGTATGATGATATATCGAAGAATATCGGCAAACGGCTCACGCAAATTTTTCATAGCATTATCGCTAGATGGTATTTCTCCATATCGGCCATGTTAAATGCTGGACTGATGCTATCTAAAATGGGATTTATAACATTGCGGTTTCAAAAAATTGGGGGGCCCCCCCTCCCCCAATGCTCTAGCTCCACAGTCTCTGTGGTTAATACATCGGTCAAGGCACATAGTAAAAACATGGAGATATTATATACCGTTTTACAGGGCCTGCCTCACTGTATTTAGGAAATGTATGATATGCTGAGCTCTTGGGGCACTGGTGTAGAATCTAGTGCTGTCTGTATAGCTTACTGAACCTTACATCCAAAAGAAGAAAATCTATTCTGGTCAGTTAATGCGTTACCTTGAACATGAGGGTTGACCAGTGGTAAACAACCCAGTTCACAGTAGCAGCACTTGGCTAACTGCCTGATCATGATCACCAGTTACAATAATCTATTTTGTCGATTGATCTATTTATAGGTATGATAACTGGTTTCTATATATCATGTCTCAGAGATTTATGCTTGTTATCACAGAAAATATATTAAATGTGTATGATCCAGGGTCAATGGATTCAGAGCTGTGTTATATAACTATATATTAGACAAGAGTTTGGTCAATTTGATACTAGGCCCAAAACATTCCTTCTTAACACTACTTTAATAGCTACAGTAATCCCTCTAATCATTTCCCCAAAGCCCATAGGGCTGCGGGGTATTGTCGTTGCCATGTACGTCCGTCTGTCCGTCAACGTGTTCTTGTCCGCTGAATATCTGCAGACCTATTAAGTCGGGCCTGACCAAACTTTGGTGAGAGCTTCCTGTGTGGCGACTGATGAAATGATTAGGTTTTCAGATGGCTATGATGATTTTATGATTCTAAATTATTTTTTATTGTTTATTGATGCTCACCTTGTGCACTGCTATCTATGCCCATCAGGAACCCTTGGTTGTATGTTGCATTGTGACTTTTGAGGGTTCCCTGATTCCAAGAAGCTCTGTGTAGCGGTCCATTCGAGATTTAGACCATCTGGAGATATGCCCGTCGGGAACCCTAGGTTGTATGTTGCATTTTGACTTGTGAAGGTTCCCTGATTCCAGGAAGACCTGTCTTGTGGTCCATTTGAGATTCACACCATCTGAGAATGGTTATCATTGGATGGAACCTCCAGGCTTTAAATTAATTCACAAAACTTGTTACTGCAGGCTCCGGTACTTTAATTCCTCAGCAAGAAGGCCAGTAAAGTTTCTGGAGGTTTAGCAGATTCTTGATGTGACAGGGGCAGTGGCATCTAATTATGCCCCCCCCCTCCAGTTAGAGGGGGGCATATAGCGATCGCTTTGTCCGTCCGTCCGTCTGTCTGTCCGTCCAAATTTCTTGTCCGCGCAATATCTCGGTTAATATTTGATGGACAGGATTGAAACTTGCATGGAATGTGGGCAGTGCCTCGTAGATGTGCAGCATTGAGTTTTTTCCGAGTTCCGTTATAATTTTCAAGAGTTATTGTCCTTTTTCTGAAATCTCTGTGAATGGGACTTGTCCAGGCTGGATCTTGGTTTATATTGTATGGACAAGTATGAAATTTGCAGGATATGTGGTCAGTGCCCTGTAGTTGTGCAGCGTGAAGTTTCTCCACATTTCGCGTATATTTTCAAGAGTTACGACCCTTTTTTCTTCAAATTTTTGTGAATTGGGACTTGTAGGGCTGGATCTCGGTTAATATTGTATGGACAAGTATGAAATTTGCATGATATGTGGTCAGTGACCCATTGGTGTGCAGCGTGAAGTTTCTCTGCTTTCGGTTATATTTTCAAGAGTTATGGCCCTTTGTTTATCAAACCTAAGTGAATGGGATATATTTATTTGTCTAGGCTGGATCTCAGTCCATAACCGATTTGGACCAGGAAAATGGCTATATTATATGTTATTCTACATTCCAAAGCAGACAACATAGGTCCTGAATTGGAGTGAATTAGGTGCAAAATTAGTTCACTGATCGCTTCATAATTTCACCACAATATACTCCCAAGGAATGTAGGTCTCATAACCAGGTCACATTTTCAGATTTGGGGAAAGCCCTGGCGACCATCTTGCATCAAAACATCGTATTATTACTTGTTGGTTGATACTTGGAATATGTATTATGTGAGGCATGGCAAAAAAAGTGACTGAAACAGAATTTTTATAATTATCCAAATTAGGCCTCCATCAACCAATAAACAACAGAACAATGGCAGGGCAGTGTCGGACTAAAGCAGAAGGGGGGGCATACAATTGAGCAATCTCTGATTGCTTCCTTCCTGTGTTATTTTAGGCCTGTATTCAAGAATATCTTTAATTTGTAAACAAACTTTTTTTGCTGCTTCTTTATTGAAAACGTGATTCCCAGTTGCTTCTCAATTCACACATTATTGTGATATATGAGCGGCATGTCTGGATACGGATTAGAGAAACTATAACCAATTTTTTAGATGGCCTTTGATGCGCTTATGGTGTGCAGCAAGTATACGGTTGGCAAAAACAGTTTAGGTCCAGTTGTTGACAGTTAACAACCAACCAACCAACGAGGTACATATTTTAGCCTATCTGATGGTTTAAAAGCACCACTCATGCATGTGTCTCGGGGCAGTTGAGCGGGATAAAAATGAAACAATACACTAGCAGGTATGTTTTCGCCTATTGGGTTGCTGATCCAGGAAGAAAATCTATATTTTGTGTGTTGCAGGCTTCTATGGGACTATGCAGTCGGGTTGTTATTGTTGGTAGTTTGCTGGTAAACTTACGGGTCCCTTCTGCCCACTGCCAACTTACATAATTTTATCAAGCAAAGGAGAGCAAGCAGCACTGTAGTGAATGAGCAATGAGAGAGTTGAGTTTCACCAGAGATTCTGGCTGTTTTCATGCAATACTGTACACAACTAACCAATATTTAAAAGATTAGATGCATTTCACAGCTTTCACTTCCACAATTTCACGCTGTCAAAAAAATTCAATCTTCAGAATTTCTTTTTGTTACTGTTTTAGGCGATTACCAAAGATGGGCATAATTTGTGAGTGTCCCGACTTTAATTCTGAGCAGTCAACTGTCGCAATTATTTGTTACTTGTACAACATAATGTTTTTATTTTCTTCACCGAACATATTATGGTACCTTTGAAATTATTTAAAACTAGGTCAGGATTGCCTATTTCTGGCCGAACCCACATCAATTTTGAACATGTTCGCGTACCTCGAGCTTATCCCCCCCCCCTCCAAATAATAATGATAATGGTGGGCATATGTCAATCAATGTGTTTCTATGCCGATGGCATGTTATCATACTTGCTCATGCATGATCTTTATTGCCACTGATCAAGCTACACTTTCATGCATGCTGTAATCCCGCCGCAGCGCTCGCGTTATGCAACTAGAGTCTATTATATGTATGGTTCATACATGTATATCAAGCAAACCATATCCTATATGACCAGAAAAAAAATCGGGCTGAGGGGTCAGCTTGCAATTCATGTTCAATCCCCTATCAGTATTCAAGCACCCACAACTTTGTGGACAAAATTCACTGACTTCTAAATAATCTGATCACTCTCTAAAACCATTGAGATAAGAAAGAAATAAATGGATTAAATGCTTGATTTTAAACCATTTTGTCAACTTCCTGTTCTAATAATTTGATCTCCCCCATATTTCATGGTGGCAAATTTCAGGAACCCTTGGTTGTATGTTGCATTGTGACTTTTGAGGGTTCCCTGATTCCAAGAAGCTCTGTGTAGCGGTCCATTCGAGATTTAGACCATCTGGAGATATGCCCGTCGGGAACCCTAGGTTGTATGTTGCATTTTGACTTGTGAAGGTTCCCTGATTCCAGGAAGACCTGTCTTGTGGTCCATTTGAGATTCACACCATCTGAGAATGGTTATCATTGGATGGAACCTCCAGGCTTTAAATTAATTCACAAAACTTGTTACTGCAGGCTCCGGTACTTTAATTCCTCAGCAAGAAGGCCAGTAAAGTTTCTGGAGGTTTAGCAGATTCTTGATGTGACAGGGGCAGTGGCATCTAATTATGCCCCCCCCCCTCCAGTTAGAGGGGGGCATATAGCGATCGCTTTGTCCGTCCGTCCGTCTGTCTGTCCGTCCAAATTTCTTGTCCGCGCAATATCTCGGTTAATATTTGATGGACAGGATTGAAACTTGCATGGAATGTGGGCAGTGCCTCGTAGATGTGCAGCATTGAGTTTTTTCCGAGTTCCGTTATAATTTTCAAGAGTTATTGTCCTTTTTCTGAAATCTCTGTGAATGGGACTTGTCCAGGCTGGATCTTGGTTTATATTGTATGGACAAGTATGAAATTTGCAGGATATGTGGTCAGTGCCCTGTAGTTGTGCAGCGTGAAGTTTCTCCACATTTCGCGTATATTTTCAAGAGTTACGACCCTTTTTTCTTCAAATTTTTGTGAATTGGGACTTGTAGGGCTGGATCTCGGTTAATATTGTATGGACAAGTATGAAATTTGCATGATATGTGGTCAGTGACCCATTGGTGTGCAGCGTGAAGTTTCTCTGCTTTCGGTTATATTTTCAAGAGTTATGGCCCTTTGTTTATCAAACCTAAGTGAATGGGATATATTTATTTGTCTAGGCTGGATCTCAGTCCATAACCGATTTGGACCAGGAAAATGGCTATATTATATGTTATTCTACATTCCAAAGCAGACAACATAGGTCCTGAATTGGAGTGAATTAGGTGCAAAATTAGTTCACTGATCGCTTCATAATTTCACCACAATATACTCCCAAGGAATGTAGGTCTCATAACCAGGTCACATTTTCAGATTTGGGGAAAGCCCTGGCGACCATCTTGCATCAAAACATCGTATTATTACTTGTTGGTTGATACTTGGAATATGTATTATGTGAGGCATGGCAAAAAAAGTGACTGAAACAGAATTTTTATAATTATCCAAATTAGGCCTCCATCAACCAATAAACAACAGAACAATGGCAGGGCAGTGTCGGACTAAAGCAGAAGGGGGGGCATACAATTGAGCAATCTCTGATTGCTTCCTTCCTGTGTTATTTTAGGCCTGTATTCAAGAATATCTTTAATTTGTAAACAAACTTTTTTTGCTGCTTCTTTATTGAAAACGTGATTCCCAGTTGCTTCTCAATTCACACATTATTGTGATATATGAGCGGCATGTCTGGATACGGATTAGAGAAACTATAACCAATTTTTTAGATGGCCTTTGATGCGCTTATGGTGTGCAGCAAGTATACGGTTGGCAAAAACAGTTTAGGTCCAGTTGTTGACAGTTAACAACCAACCAACCAACGAGGTACATATTTTAGCCTATCTGATGGTTTAAAAGCACCACTCATGCATGTGTCTCGGGGCAGTTGAGCGGGATAAAAATGAAACAATACACTAGCAGGTATGTTTTCGCCTATTGGGTTGCTGATCCAGGAAGAAAATCTATATTTTGTGTGTTGCAGGCTTCTATGGGACTATGCAGTCGGGTTGTTATTGTTGGTAGTTTGCTGGTAAACTTACGGGTCCCTTCTGCCCACTGCCAACTTACATAATTTTATCAAGCAAAGGAGAGCAAGCAGCACTGTAGTGAATGAGCAATGAGAGAGTTGAGTTTCACCAGAGATTCTGGCTGTTTTCATGCAATACTGTACACAACTAACCAATATTTAAAAGATTAGATGCATTTCACAGCTTTCACTTCCACAATTTCACGCTGTCAAAAAAATTCAATCTTCAGAATTTCTTTTTGTTACTGTTTTAGGCGATTACCAAAGATGGGCATAATTTGTGAGTGTCCCGACTTTAATTCTGAGCAGTCAACTGTCGCAATTATTTGTTACTTGTACAACATAATGTTTTTATTTTCTTCACCGAACATATTATGGTACCTTTGAAATTATTTAAAACTAGGTCAGGATTGCCTATTTCTGGCCGAACCCACATCAATTTTGAACATGTTCGCGTACCTCGAGCTTATCCCCCCCCCCTCCAAATAATAATGATAATGGTGGGCATATGTCAATCAATGTGTTTCTATGCCGATGGCATGTTATCATACTTGCTCATGCATGATCTTTATTGCCACTGATCAAGCTACACTTTCATGCATGCTGTAATCCCGCCGCAGCGCTCGCGTTATGCAACTAGAGTCTATTATATGTATGGTTCATACATGTATATCAAGCAAACCATATCCTATATGACCAGAAAAAAAATCGGGCTGAGGGGTCAGCTTGCAATTCATGTTCAATCCCCTATCAGTATTCAAGCACCCACAACTTTGTGGACAAAATTCACTGACTTCTAAATAATCTGATCACTCTCTAAAACCATTGAGATAAGAAAGAAATAAATGGATTAAATGCTTGATTTTAAACCATTTTGTCAACTTCCTGTTCTAATAATTTGATCTCCCCCATATTTCATGGTGGCAAATTTCACTTCCTGTGATTGTCCCCTCGACACCCTAGAGGAGGACTATAGTATTGTGGTCCATCCGTCCGTCTGTGCGTGTGTCCGTCCGACTTTGTTTCCGGACAATAACTTTTGAAAAATTGAACGGATTATTTTCAAATTTGGTATGTGGGTACCCCATCTCAATATCTCGCTTGGGATTGTTTTTCATGCCAAAATGCCTGTAATGAACGGATTCTTTTCAAATTTAGTATGTGGGTACCTCGCCTCAAGATCTCGCTCAGGATTGTTTTTCACGATGATCTGTCTACAGGTGGCGCCGCCTGGGGGCCAAGTTTAAATTTTGTTTCCGGACAATAACTGAACGGATTCTTTTCAAATTTGGTAGGTGGGTACTTCGCGTCAAGATCTTGCTTGAGATTGTTTTTCACACTGATCCACCTATAGGTGGCGCCACCTGGGGACCAAGTTAAAATTTTGTTTCCGTACATTAAGTTTTGAAAACTTGAACGGATTCTTCCCAAATTTGGTATGTGGGTACCTCGCCTTAAAATCTCACTTGGGATTGTTTTTCACACCGATCTACCTATAGGTGGTGCCACCTGGGGGGAAATGTTGAAAGTTCATTTCCAGACAAGAACTTTTGAAAAACTGAACGGATTCATTTCAGATTTGGTATGTGGGTACCTTGCCTCAAGATCTTGCTTGGGATTGTTTTACACGCCAATTCACCGATTGGTGGCACCACCTGGGGGCCAAGTTAAAACTTTTCTTCCGGACAATGACTTGAAAAACTGAACGGATTCTTTCCAAATTTGGTATGTGGGTACATCGCTTTAAAATCTTATTGTCCTCCGCCACGAAGTGGTGGGAGGACTTGGAAATGCTAGCCGTCCGTCCTTCCGTCCGTCCCTCCGTCCGTCCTTCCGTCTGTCCGTCCATCCCACATCTTGTGAACGCGATATCTTGAGAACAATTCGACCAATCGACTTCAAACTTGAGAAGGTGCTTCACATCAGTTAGACGGCCATTGGTATTGATTTTCACTGAGGTACGTAATCCAAGATGGCCGCCATCGACCATATTGGATTCTGTCCGTCCCACATCTTGTGAACGCGATATCTCAAGAACAATTTGACCGATTGACTTCAAACTTGAGAAGGTGCTTCACATTAGTTAGACGGCCATTGGTATTGATTTTCACTGAAGTACGTAATCCAAGATGGCCGCTATCGACCATATTGGATTCTGTTCGTCCCACATCTTGTGAACGCGATATCTCGAGAACATTTCCACCAATCCACTTCAAGCTTGGGAATGTTCTTCACATCAGTCAGACGGCCATTGGTATTGATTTTCACTGAGGTACGTAATCCAAGATGGCTGCCATTGACCATATTGGATTCCATCCGTCCCAGATCTTGTGAACACGATATCTCGAGAACAATTCAACTAATCGACTTCAAACTTGGGAAGGTTCTTCACATCAGTTAGACGGCCATTGGCATTTATTTTCACTGAGGTACGTAATCCAAGATGGCTGCCATTGACCATATTGGATTCTGTCCATCCCACATCTTGTGAACGCGATATCTCGACAACAGTTTGACCAATCCACTTCAAACTTGAGAATGTGCTTCGCATCAGTTAACGGCCATTGGTTTTGATTTTCACTGAGATTCGTAATCCAAGATGGCTGCCATGGACCATATTGGATTCACTCCATTCCACATCTTGTTAACACGATATCTCAAAAACAAATCAACCAATCGACTTCAAACTAGGGAATGTTTTTCACATCAGTTAGACGGCCATTGGTATTGGTTTTCACTGAGGTACATAATCCAAGATGGCTGCCATTGACCATATTGGATTCTGTCCATCCCACATCTTGTGAACGCGATATCTCGAGAACAGTTCGACCAATCGACTTCAAACTTGAGAATGTGCTTCACATCAATTAGACGGCCATTGGTATTGATTTTCACTGAGGTACAAATCCAAGATGGCTGCCATTGACGATATTGGATTCCATCCGTCTCGGATCTTGTGAACGTGATATCTCGACAACAATTTGACCAATCAACTTCAAACTCGAGACGGTGCTTCACATCAGTTAGACAGCGATTGGTATTGATTTTCATTGAGGTAGTATGTAATCCAAGATGGCTGCCATTGACCATCTTGGATTTCACTCACCCATATTGTACTCATCTGTGTTGTGAACGCGATATCTTGATCTATTCCACTCATCGATTTATAAACCTCACCATCCACAAATCCATATACAACTACAGACTTACATTCCAGTGTTACACTACCCATTACTGCTTCCCAAACCTCCTCAAATTGTCTCAACAATTCCAGATGAACGTCTCTTTCTACATACACATATCAACTTTCCAAGTTATATTTAAGGAGATATTGGAAGCGTATATGCTGTATGCTCTCAAACAGGCTACTTGGCGGAGGACCTGCTAGCTACTCAGCTTGTTTGGGATTGTTTTTCACACCGATCCACCTGGGGGCTATGTTGAAAGTTCATTTCCAGACGAGAACTTTTGAAAAACTGAATGGATTCATTTCAGATTTGGTATGTTGGTACCTCGTCTCAAGATCTTTTTCTGTAAATTAACTGACGTTAAATAAAGATTGTCTTACTGTCTTACACTGGCCTGTCATATAATTGTTCTCCGCCACGAAGTGGTGGGAGGACTTGGAAATGCTAGCTTCCATCCCTCCGTCCGTCCGTCCCGCATCTTGTGAACATGGTATCTTGAGAACAATTGGTCCGATTGACTTCAAACTTGAGAAGGTGCTTCATGGTAAAACTACAGACTTACATTCCTGTTTTACACTATCCATTACTGCTTCCCAAACCAACTGAACTTGTCTCAACAATTCCAGATAAACGTCTCTTTCCACATACACATATCCGCTTTCCAAGTTATATTCAAGGAGATATTTGAAGCATATATGCTGTACGCTCTTAAACAGGCTACTTGGTAGAGGACCTTCTAGCTACTCCGCTTGTGTGTAAATATACAGTATACCAAACCTGACTAGTGGGGCGGATATGTGGCAACGTACAGGATGATTGTGGGTTTGGTGGTAAAAGCACCAAAATTGGCACATTTGAAGTTTATTATATAGTAAACAATTTTAGATATAGGGCCAAGCTAAATTTTCTCCGTGGATGCCCAAAAATGGCAAAATCTAAGATGGCTCCCATAGTGAGGCAGATATGTGAAACAATTGTGGTAAAAGCACCAGAATTGGCACAGTTGATGACCAGAAGGTACTTAATGATTCCAGATATAGGGCCAAGCTCAATTTTTTATTTTAGGCCCGTAAACTGAGAAAATCCAAGATGGCCACCATGTGCGTCGTGAAAATCAATTAAACGGCATATCTTCCAGAATACATGTCACAAAAACATGAATAAGATGTTGTTTTATATGTTTTCGTACACAAGCAAGCCATTACTGATGCAGAAATATGACAATTTATCATATTTTATAACTTCAGGACATGCGTTCAGAATATCTATTTGTGATCAATTTGATGACCAGTAGACACTAAGCAATTTAAGATACAGTGTCATTACGATTTTGTGCAACATCAAATATTGTATCCATACGATTCACGCATAACAAGAAGTCCCATATCTTAGTCACTTGGGAACATACATATCTGAATACAATATTATTTTCTAAAGGTTTTCATCAACACAAAACATCGGGCAATCGACAGAAATGCATTGCAATCATAATTATATAAGAATGCATGCGAAATAGCTGCAGTTTATGAACAAAACCCAAAACTTTGCCCGATCCCCTAAGCAAATATCATTATATGAACATTCTTATTATTTTTCCAGATATAGGGCTTCCAATACCAAACTGCACCGAAAACCAACATAGAAACGCCATCAAGAAAAGCTACAATCAAGCAAACCAAAACAACATATTATTATGACAAATAAATCTGTTTCTCTTCTTGCAGATGACTGATTAGAACCACCATGCCAGCGAAGTAGCGATGTAAGATTGTACCATATGACAGTCTGCAACCATCTACGTCGACGGCCGACCATCACCATATGGATTGGAGCCTTTGTGCCCTGTGCCAAGTACATTCATCAGAAGTGCTCCACTGCCCAGCAAGGTCAAAGAGGACAGATGTTGGGGCTGGATATGACCGTGTGGGTGACATTTTAACAAAGTTCCGAGACTTAGGCGAACAGCCAATTTCTGTGGACATAGCTCTGTTAGATGATGGCGATGGAATCTCTCTGACACTTGCCAAACATAGTGCCCAATGCCACACATCTTGCCAATTGAAATGTTCTTCAAGTCGACTGGCACGACTAGAGTCACGAACAATACCTCCATTGAAGGTGACACCCGAGATCGCCCTTAGACGCGGCGCCATGTTGCATGCGAAGATGTAGCATCAAAAGGTGACACATGTTTCTTCTGTGACGAAGGTGCAACAGAGAATGCCCCTCTGCACGATGTTTGGCAAGTGTCTGAGAGATTCCATCGCCAACATCTAACAGAGCTATGTCCACAGAAATTGGCTGTTCGCCTAAGTCTCGGAACTTTGTTAAAATGTCACCCACGCGGCCATACCCAGCCCCAACATCTGTCCTCTTTGACCTTGCTGGGCAGTGGAGCACTTCTGATGAATGTACTTGGCATAGGGCACAACGGCTCCAATCCATATGGTGATGGTCGGCTGTCGACGTAGATGGCTGCAGACTGTCATCTTGTACAATCTTACATCGCTTCTTCACTGGCATGATGGTTCTAATCAGTCATCTGCAAGAAGAGAAACACAGATGTATTTGTCATAATAATATGTTGTTTTGGTTTGCTTGAATGTGCATGGCGTTTCTCGATGGCGTATCTATGTTGGTTTTCGGTGCAGTTTGGTGTTGGAAGTCTTATATCTGAAAAAATAATAAGAATGTTCATATAATGATATTTGCTTAGGGGATCGGACAAAATTTTGGGTTTTGTTCATAAACTGCAGCTATTTCAATGTATTCCTATATAATCATGATTGCAATGCATTTCTGTCGATTGCCCGATGTTTTGTGTTTATGAAAACATATAGAAAATAATATTGTATTCAGATATGTATGTTCTCAAGTGACTAAGATATGGGAATTCTTGTTATGCGTAAATCGTATGGACACAATATTTGATGTTCACACATATAGCTGATATTGTACAAAATCGTAATGACACTGTATCTTAAATTGTTTAGTGTCTACTGATCATCAAATTGATCACATATGGACTTGTTAATATAGATATTCTGAACGCATGTCCTGAAGTTATAAAATATGATAAATTGTCATATTTCTGCATCAGTAATGAATTCCTTGTGTATGAAAACATAAAACAACATTTTATTCATGTATTTGTGACATGTATTCAGGAAGATATGACATTTAATAGATTTTCACGACGCACATGGTGGCCATCTTGGATTTTCTCAGTTTACGGGCATAAAAGAAAAAATTGAGCTTGGCCCTATATCTGGAATCATTAAAGGTGAAATGCAAAGGTTTGTAAATTCTTCGTTTTACATTTAATATAGGTTGAATAATAACAGAAATACAAGTATATCAATTTCACTTGGATTAATTTGAAGTATCTTGTCTGCTAGAATCTTTTTAGAAGTTGGTACCCCTAGCCCAGCTGAATTCAGATTTGCAAAACGTCATCGCTTATCTTTCCTTGATTGTGACGTCACGTCAGACCAGCCGCCCGGAGACTGAACGTTACAAGTATTGACGACCGGCCAGGTGGTCTGATGTGACATCACAAACCAGCGTCAAACAAGGGCAGATAAGCGATGCGGATTTCATTTCTGAAATCGGCCGGGCTTTAGATACCAACTTCAAACCACTTTTCAAGAGCTACCAGGAGACAAAATACTTCAAATAAAATCAAATGAAGTAGTTAGGCTGATATTTCAGTCATTAAATGGCCCATGAAGAATATAAAGAGGAAAATATGAAAACCTTTGCATTTCACCTTTAAGTACCTTCTGATCATCAACTGTGCCAATTTTGGTGCTTTTACCACAAAAGCCACAATTATTTCACATATCTGCCTCACTAGACAGCCTGCTATATAATTGTGTGTAAATATACAGTATAACAATCCGGACACCCAGCTGTACAATTGTGTGTAAATCACTTCAACAACTGTAGATCATTCACTTTGATAGATATTATGGTTTGATCACATGTAAATAAAGCCTGTTAGACCTGTACCGATACATATATATTTTTTGTAATTTAATAAATTTTGCAAAAGAAAATACTAGGATCCTCTTTTATGTTTTTATAATTTAATAAATTTTGCACGAATACCATTATCACACCACCAGATTTGTGCTACCGCAACTCCTCTGGTTTAACATAAATAAATTTTGTAGCATGTCAAACATTCTTTATGAGTGCGAAGAGCCCTCTGACCTAGCTCATAACAGTCCATGACAGTGCTGTTTGTATCTCTGATCGGCAACCCATAATGAAGTTCAAGCTGTCACATGTTAGTCTGCCAAAGGGCTAGATAATACATAATACAGCATCTGTGACTGGATATCTCGGAAAAGTCGTTAATACTCATCCAGGGTAATTTTCCTTGACAGCATCTACCGGAGAGCTTGTGTAGGGCATAGCTACCATCTCTCTGACAATGCACAAATCGTTATGCAAGGTGTATACTGTATATTTACATATATGGTTCATTGCCCCATCCCTCTTGCTTTCTTTGAGTATTGTGACTTGAGGATGTATATTTGGAAGTAAGACTCCAAAACCACCACCTTCGCTCAATGTTATGATTGGGCAGATGCCTGCATGGCTCTTTAAAACCAGTAGATTATGGCCATGCATTGTAGGTACAAAAGTCTGTCCATTTTAATTAGTCGTCTACTTTGGAGCGTTTCAAAAATTGATAATAAACTCTGCATAAATTTTCCTTTTTAGAGCGTGTATAACAAACTGAACTCTTAGCACTATTACTCCATGATATCGATAATGTATCACGCTTGAAATAACCTTGTAATTCTCTCCATATTAAACCCCAGTATTGTTTCATGCAAAACAGAAAATTTATGCAGAAGTGACTATTGATTTTTGGACAAGCTCTGAAGTAGAGACAGACTTTAGTGGAGCAGTACCTATTGGACAATCAATATACAAGGTCCATTTCCCAAGGTGGGGAGGGGGAATGGGGGGGGGGGACAGACAGGAGTTGGGTCATAATATTTGTATATCACTCAGATTGTAAATGTTGAACTACAGTCTAGCCTCACTATAAAGCACATTGATATAGCGCAGGTTCATGGTATAAGGTGGGTGCTATGGTGTCCCCCAAATTAATAAATGCATATTATTTCATCCCTCTTAGAACGCTGATAATCTATAAGGTGGTTCAAATTTGGTCCCCCAAAAACAGTGTTACAGCGAGGTTACACTGTATGTTCATATCTGAGAACTTACAGGTCTATGTGACACTGATAAGGGCAGACCCGTCATTTAAGACAACTTCAAATGGCAACACTTTGCGTGCAATATACTTGGCCCTTTTCACTCCTTGGTTGAATGGTTCCCCACATGTAGTCACTTATTGTACGTGTCTTACATGATGGATTTGCCCTCATAAGAGGGATCATGTGTAGGGTGGATTAGCGAAACAAGTTGCATGCCAGGATGTTCGAACGACTGTGATGGAGTGCCCAAGTACATTCATACATGACTAACTAAATTCAGTAACCAATAGAGCGTATATGTGTGTGTGTGTGTGTGTGTGTATATAAGCACGGACTTGACATCAAGTAAAAATGTATATTTGTTCTACATTGAACAAATGAATACAAGTACAATGTCCTTCATGACCATATTGCCAGCCACTGTCTGTACAGATATTTAGTAAAGTTAAAGTTCAGTACTTTCTACATTGTACGTTCTCAACCAATAAGGAATTGGTCAATAACACTGCTGTTAATGCCATTCCTCTCCGTGGCCATACCATATAGTTAAACTGAGATTGGGGTCAGAAAAAAGTTTTTGGGGAGGGGAGGGGAGATTACACTGCTCAAATCTGTTCAGTGTGGAAAATTTGTAATTTGTGCAAAGGGTGCAATATGTCAAAATTTCTGTGCAAAGTTGAAAAAATTGATGCTCCCCTAGGCAGAAGATGTTACCTCACACCACCATACATCAATCAAGGCGACACCATTAAGCGGAGGATATTATCAATCACAGGTGGCACCAGTAGGGGGAGGATGTTACCCCAGACCACCATACATGAATCACAGGTGGCACCACAAGGTGGAGGATGTTTCCCCCAGACCACCATACATCAATCAAGGTGGCACCACTAGGTGGAAGATGTTTCCCCAGACCATACATCAATCAAGGTAGAACCACTAGGTGGAAGATGTTTCCCCAGACCATACCGTACATCAATCAAGGTGGAACCACCAGGTGGAAGATGTTTCCCCAGACCATACATCAATCAAGGTGGAACCACTAGGTGGAAGATGTTTCCCCAGACCATACATCAATCAAGGTGGAACCACTAGGTGGAAGATGTTTCCCCAGACCATACATCAATCAAGGTGGAACCACTAGGTGGAAGATGTTTCCCCAGACCACCATACATCAATCCAGGTAGCATCACTGGATGCTTGTTTTGAACATGTTAAATTATCGAAACTAAACGGAAAACAACGGAGACATGATGTGACATGGATAAAACGACAGATTTATTCTTGAAACAGTATTCAATATCTCCACCTTCTAACCCACATTCACACTGCTAACCTTCCTAAATATGTACAGTTATCATACACCTTTAATTATATACAATTTATGTAATATGTGTTACAATTTTTGTAACAATACAGGATATCTTTTTCATGAATAAATACTTATCAAATCTGACATGATTATATACACAGCCATACAACACAAAATTATGATAAAATATGTTCAGTTGTAATAGTCTCCTGGTCATTTCATTCTAAAAGCTAATAATTCAAACAACCCTCTCAGGTAATGGTTACCCAGGTACATTCCAAGAAGATATCGTTCTGCAATATCATCCAGTCATGATAATATCCCAGAGGAGCCAATGTACACCTCCAGTTTATCATGTATACATGCCCATATAGTGTTCACTATTTGTACTGTATATTACGTGTATAAGAGTATATACTAGCACCTGTTTGGAGTGAATCCTCTCTAATCTTTTCTATGTAATAGTTATTTTGCTCTCATTATGAGAGTAGAATTTTAATGTCGTTTTACGACGGTGTCTACATGTGCCAGAACACGTGAGTGTCTACATATGCCAGAACACGTGAGTGTCTACATGTGCCAGAACACGTGAGTGTCTACATGTGCCAGAACACGTGAGGTCCACAGTTCCTATTATCCTGGACTGATCAGCCCAGTCAGTACAGCACCCGGTCACCCATCCAAGTATTGACCGCGCTCATCGTTGCTTTTTCATTATGAATTTACACGAGTTCCCGAGTATGACCCCCCCCCCCCCCTCATCACCCTAACAATTGTCATGGTGCACTGTTCTCAATTCATTCAATATCAATTTTACAAGCACAAGTAATTATATGGTTATATAAATATCTCCTGCCTAACATTGCATTTGCATTCATTATGTGCATTTCAAGCGCACATTTATCTCATGAACAACAATGCATCTGCATTCATATTTGTGCGCTTCCGTTATCACTCAATCCATCTGGATTTGTACATCTTTCACAAAACTCCATTCTATCTAAGCTAGTGATTGTGCAGAGTGGTGATCACTTCATCTGCATCCAACTGTGTCCAGTTATTACATTTCACCATTTGAACATGCTCTAGACATATTATCAAAGGTTTATGAAGTGCATCATTCTTATTGTTCATTCAACCTTATGATTGCTTCAAGCATGGCATTTGCCATAGTACCTTGAATAGGACCTTCAAACATAGTGCCTTCAAGCTCTCAGAGTGCCGTTTACATAGTGCCTTCAAGCTCTCAGAGTGCCGTTTACATAGTGCCTTCAAGCTCTCAGAGTGCCGTTTACATAGTGCCTTCAAGCTCTCAGTGTCGTGTAACTAGAGCTATCATACATATTCTTCCTGGCTGTCAACAAGCTCTCCTAGTGCTTTCAATCTGGCTGTTCTGGCGCTTTCCAGCTCTGTCTTCGATCTGGAAGTCATAGTGCTTTTTAGCTCTCGCTGGGCCTTTTGGTCTGGTTGTCATATAGTGCCTTCCGACTCACAGAGCCTTCAATCTGGCTGTCATATAGTGCTCACATAGAGTTCTAGCTCTCACAGAGCGTTGAATTTGGCTGTCATAGTGCATTTTAGCTCTCATAGACCCTTAATCTGGCAGTCATAGTGCCTAATGCAGCGCTAACAGAGCCAACAATCTGGCCGCTGTAGTGCTTTCTAGCTCTCGTGGATCCTTTAATCTGACTGTCATGGTGCCTTCTAGCTCTAACAGAGTCTACAGTCTGGATGCTTTTTACCTCTCAAAGAGCATTCAATCTGGCTGCCGGTGCCTTCCAGCTCCCACAGAGCCTTCAATCTGGCCAGCAGTGCCTTCTAGCTCTCATAGATCCTCTAATCTGGCTGTCATAGAATCTTCCAGCTCTGGCTGTCCTGGTGCCTTCTATATCCTGTAGCACTCCTGAGCTACACAACTACATGTTGAACCAACCTATTCTGTAGGTCTGATGTTATCCAACGTAGGATGATCTGTCCTGCCCTCAACCACAATTGCACTATACATGTATCAACATTCATAAAACTGGACATCTTGCATATTTCTAATCATCACCGTGTCACCAGCTAAAGCACTGGTTTAATTTAGATCATGGACATTGACAGAATATTGACCAATTACTGGTCACTTTATATTTACATTAAGATTTAATGTTTACCTCATAGTGTATATGTTCACATTAGAGATATGGCAGTGCTACATATGTTCATGCCGTGAAGTTACTACCAGACAATGTAAAGGGTATATTGTAAACTTAAAGAGATTTATGAATATAATGGTAACTATACAACCTATATATGTACCAGTATATGAACAAGTATAGGGCTTAGCTAGCTAGCATACAGGGTTACACTAAACAGTACATTAATAGCTTCACCTGGTACAGCATTAAGATTTAAATCTACCAATTATGCAATAAATATTGAAGTTTCTCGTTCAAGCTTAGGAATGTTGGGGGAGTTCATCAAGGAATAAATAGTAGAGTACTGTACTAATGCTGAACTATAATGTGGAGAGCTTAACAACAAATACATATATATATATACATATATATAAATAAATTCAATATGAAGATGTCATAATTCTTATTTGTAAAAACTAACCGCAAAATAAAAATGGTTTAAATATATAGACTTTAAAATAATCTAAAATGTAGAGGTTATACTATGCCTATAGGGACAACCAAATTCTCACACTTCATATCGGACACGCAACAACTTCATCAGGGACTTCACTTAAAATGGCTGTTTCTCACAGTCTAGCAAAGTTCATTGAAGTCCTAGCATTTCTTAGAGATCTAACTTCCATTGTATAAACTGCCGTTCTCTAATCATTAAGCGAGCACTATCAAAATGAAAGAAAACATATTCAAGTGTCAACTGTCTGTGGTCAGCTGAATATACAAGTGACAGTGTTCAGATCTTCATTCTACCAAATACCATATCAACTTGACAGAACTAACAGTTTAAATATATACTGTCAAACCAACTGAACTCGTTAATAAATTTTGGTGAATCGTTATCTCCTCGGAAAGCTGTTGCAGAAATATGCATATCTAGGACCGCATTCCCAAACACAGAGATATTTTCACCTGTGAATCAAGAGGGCAGCAGGTGTTGGTATTTGTGCCCAGATGTTGTTCACAGTCACACCTTGAATGAGAGGGAGTAAAGTTGGTTATGGGACTGCTGTATAATGTCATTTGGGGAGGTTGATCGGCTGTGACGCCTCGACTCCAAAATCACGCCTGCATCGTCTCATTCACAGACCGGCTGTGCATAAAGGCTCGTTTGATTTGTTCGAAGCAGACAAACATAGCGACATTCCAGGAGCCCAGTCGAATAAATGAAGGCATGAAGCTGAAAATTGAAACAAATTGGTTGAAATTAATATTTTTTGTGTGGCATTGTTTTGAACTGATGTTACTTTGGTTCATTTCATAAAGAACCTCCGTACCAAAAACTACGAATGATTGTTGGGTCTCAATCTTAATAATGAATATCCTATCAATTCTCCTCAATCGTACATGTGACTGAGAATCTTACATATTTCAATTGAATTTGGTGTTCTGAGTGCCCATGCCATGAATATTTAATAGCATTATGACATCATGATCACATCTGGACTAATCCACTTGCAGTCAGAGAGGGGAGGTAGGGTCACTTGTCCATTTACCTCAATGTTTACACGAAAGACCAGTCCATATATCTGTTATGGTGCCACAATGTCGGGACTGTGACAACATGAAAACACCCCGCCAGCCCGGCATTCAAGTTGACTGAGCCAACCAAAATTTCTCTATCATTAATGTTCCCTTCAAAGCACTATGAAACGTTCTCAGGATTGGTTGACACTCGAGTTACTGCAAGTCTCAACATTAGATCCTTGAAGCGACATATCCAAATGGGGGAATTAGATTGGTTGGGTTGGACGAGCACTTTTCTGCTCTTCTCACAAATTTCAAGGTGAGCAAATGTGTTAACTCCTTCTTAAACCCTATTTCTATCAGGGTAGCCATCTTGGATTTTTCTTTCCATTTTCTGGCAGAGCTAAATCACAGTACGTGTGACAAGTTGAAGTTTCCTGGTCACAAGGACAAAACTATCCAAGCGAGGATGGATTTGGAGGAATGGGCAGAATTTGACAGTTGATTTACATCAAATCCTTGGCAACTCCTCGATATTGAATTGTTCAACTTACCCTTTATAAAATGCGAAAACTCCTCCCTCTTTGAACATCTTCATAGCACAGTTGATGGCCCCTGTATACTGGCCAGGGCTGGAGTTCATGAATCGGGTTTTGACGACATCAACCGGGGATGCCACAACAGTGGTACAGAAACCAGCACCAAAGGCAGACACAAAATGACATGGCATATTATCAGATAGGAGATGACGCTTCAGAATTTGCTCTTTGATGAGATCATACGAGACCAGCTCTGCTGCATTCACAACAGCATTCCTCGTCACATTAGGCAGAGTTCCTGCAAAGATAAAGGGGTTTTTCCAAATAATTCTTGGGTTAACCAAAATCTCTCAATCTTTATTCCTCCCATCATGAGATGAGGTAATGCGATAGCGAGTTCTGTGCATCTGTCTGTTAAATTTGGTAGCTGTGTGATATCTCCAGGTATTGGATTGGTACCAATTTGGTAGCTATGTGATATCTCCAGGTCATGGATTGGTACCAATTGGGTATACTTTACCAATTGGGCAAAGAGGGAACCCCTTCTCATTTTAAGGTCAAGGCCTTTGTGGTCAAGAATCAGTAAATCATCGAAAATTGTTGTTTATGGTATAAGTACAGTTTAGAGATGTGGAATTATAATGGTGAAGAAGCCTGTTAATTTTTTACCCCTCAACCAAAGGGTATTGTCTGTGTGGTACATTCATTTGTCCATCTTGCTTTTAAGGATTATTGTCAGGCTTTCCAGATGAAACTGGTGATGGGTCAGAAGCCTCAAAATGACGGATCTTGACCCATTTTTTCAAGGTAAAATTTTAGTATCGCAGTGATATCTTCGAAGGATAACATCTATAATGCAACTGGTGATTGACTAGAAAGATTTCCAGTTTGGGCGACGTCCTATTTTATCAAGGTTGTTTTCAAGTTATTGCAATATCTATCTTGGTTACAGGCTCTCTAACTTTTACACTAGAGTACATATGCAACTGGTGATTGAAAACAAGCCTGTTTAGATTGACCCACCTTGGATTATAATATCATGGTCAAGTTAATGCAATATGTTCTAAAGTGTTTCAGCTAGGCTTTGCGAATTCATAGGCCTGCTACATTTGTCACTGGTGATGAGCTAGATGCATATACAAGTTGACGGACTGTGACCTATTTTATCAAGTCAAATTTTAGTTCATGCAATATACTTTGACAGAAAAAAAAATTTGTACTCCCAGGTATGCTGCGATGTTAAAGTGAAAAGAGAACTATATTTTGAAGGATATCTAACATAAAATACAATTTGTCAAGTTTGGCCCATGAGATTTTATTGGGACCATGAGATATGAATCAACCCCTTCCTACCTTTCCAGAGTCCTCTCATTCCCTCTTGACGAGCGATAGTTTTGTAGGCATGCATGGCTCCAGTATACCGTCTACCCACGGGAGTGTTACTTGTTTGACCTTGGAGTCTCACTTTAACCACGTCCGTGGGCTGGGCACAGAACACGGCCATTCCTCCCGTCGTTATACCCGCCAAGATCCGAATACCCACGCTCTGTGATTTCTGACCTGAATGAACCAAAAACAAGGCAATTCCATTCGTCAGATCTTGTTTTAAACGCATCAAGAGAAGATTGACAAATAGTGGTATATATTCTTTGACATTGAATACATGTTTACTGATACAAGGTAATCTGACTTTTCCACTTACAATTGATAACAATTGAATGACTGGGCACAGTAATGCTTGCTCATGCAAATTACAAGGTCTGTACAATTTGTTTGTCAGCTAATTTGATGCATATTTACCACAGTCATCACTAGTTTAAAATATTTCTCCATCATAAAACACAGGCAGAAATGAAATTCTAATGCCAGTAAATTTGGAATTACTAGTTATTGGAGCACAGCAGAAGTGCTGGTTGCTGAAAGAAATTGAGTTGTTCCTTGGTTCGAGTTACAGAAATTGGACTTGAACATTGATCATCAATGGAGGTGGACAGTTTTGTGGAGTGTGAAATGCATGGGTTTCATAAAGAGTGGACAACAGGACAATACACAGGCTATAGGAACTGGGAGGAGTTGCACAACAATGCTAGGACTGAATTGGACGCTTAACGGACTGTGTATGAACATTTAAATGGCCTGCCACATTCGTTTACAGCATCGTAGTACCAGTAAGCGTAAGGTTTGTGATATATTGTACCACATCTTGTAAGTGTTCAGGTTCGCTATTATCTTTAACTGAACCATCTGTTTGATCACTGCTTGGCTGCAGATTATGCAGCCTTCTTCTGGCTCTGGTTTGAAAGCAATGTAAAATATACTCATGGGTGCATAAACAAAATTGGGGGCTTGTCCGGGATTTGAACCTGGGACCGCTTACACCCAATTTTGTTATGCACCCACGAGTATAAGATTGGACACTTACAGCAGGCCAGCAGTTGACTTGTTACCATAGCAAAGAGTCACCAAGGGTTTCACTTCATCAACTGAGATTATTACCTTCACGGAATACGCTGA
>JAVTVY010008331.1:0-46698 GCA_036873755.1 Hanleya hanleyi
AGGAAATCCATGTCTCAGTTTTATAAATTTTGGTCTAGTTATCTTTCTCTTGACATTTAATGGAATATTTCTTTACAAAATTGAGCAAATCACAGTTTTGAACTTTGACGTTGAAATACATGTCAGTAGAATTTATAAGAACCAAACCAAAATTGACAAAACTGAGACCCGAATTTTCTGTTGGAGTTGTCTTCTACAGGAAATGAAGATGTAAGTTATGATAATGTAAGTTGAATACATTTTTGAAAATAGCCATTTTAAAAAGAAGGCTCGTTTTTTTTTATTATTTTTTTAAAATTCGAATATCGATTTTACAACTAACAGATTTACAGTGAACACATTCATATATTCAAGAAATGTGTACAATTACCATGGCTATAAAGCATACTTTTAGCTGTATAAAGACAAATTGTAAAATTTATAGAGGGTGTGTAAAAGTGTCTGCGGGAGGGCTTAGTATCCTTAACATTTTACTCCTGTCTGCATGTATCATGATTGATTGTGACTTAAAAAATTTCACACCTTCTATTGAATGAGATCCGATGGGAGATTACATTAACTGATGTCATCGCCTGTTTACTTAGGTGTGGGCATGTTCAACCAGAGTTGACTAAATCTGGCGTCACACTAGGAATACGTATTGATCACAGTTCACTGTTAGGTGATCATTAAGACAGTATTTATATTAATGCTAGACGATCAGGGTTACGTTGAAGGACCTCTCGGTGGTATGATATTATACAGCGTCGAAGCTGGTGAATTATGGTACGTATTTATTACCCGATGTCTCTCGTTGGGACTAGTTAAACCTGTGAGCGCCGACACCTGGGTAAACCGACCAACCTCTAAATATCGACATTATCAATGATCCCGATGCTTAAATTTAAATTAGTTTGAACCTTGATAAATCAGAACCCTGTCAAAACTGACACTATGAACTTGTCAAAATCGACACTTTTATCTTGTCCCAAGCATGGTTGGTATACACAAGTTTTGTGGTATAAAGGTGTTGATATAGCCAGATCCTAATCCGGTATAGTTGGATGCGCCCGCCCTTCCATAATTTGGCTGCCCTTCTTTAGAAAGTACAGGTGATAGCCTATGATTTTGAATAAAATAACTTCTTCCCAAAACTGCATGGGCACCTGAAAGTCATTTAATCCAAATTAGAGCTACATAAATCCCTAGAATAAGTCATCTCAGACAGTGAAATTTCCCACCTTAAATTCCCGGGGCAGTCAAATTTATTAGAACAAGATGTTGACAAAATGGTTCAAATTCATGCATATACTCGTAATCCGTTAATTATTTGTTATTTCAATGATTTGAGAAGGTGATCAAATTTATTATAACCACAAAATAGTAGAGATTGAATTTTGATCGGGGGTGTTCAAATATTACAAGGATTACTGTAGCCATTCTAAACTCAGTAGTTTCGATATTTTAATAAAACACCATGGAAATTGAACTTCTTAGTTTGAATTTGCAATGTGTATCATTGACAACACCCCCTCCCTCCAGGTGAAGACAATACTTCTGCAATTCCTATTTGGTTCTTGTGTGTTTAAACAGATTAAACCGAAGAGACAATTAGATCAAGACCAGTCTTGGTAATTTTTATGCCAAAAACATTTTAACACTACCAGGTCAGAGTGGGAGTCTCCCCCTCTCCCCCCCCCCTTCTCCGGCCTGGACAGGTCCCAAAAAGCCCAGGCCAGATAGGGTTAGAAATATTATTTGAGTGGGTTATTGTTAGGAAATTTACCATGGATGGTTGTTAGCCTATGTAATCGTCTTTCTCTCAGTCATACTCTGTGCATGCAACCTAATAGCGACAACAATGTCGGATGCAGCGTTCAGATTTTGTATTGATTACTGGCTACTCAATGAGAGCACAGAAGCCGACTGTGTGTTTATATGTGTGCCGGAGTTTATTCATTGGCATTGTTCCTCTCTACCTCTTATTGACTTGTGGTGAATTATTGATTCACATTTGCCGGCCTTTAACGGGTGCTAACGCTGTCGGATTGTTATTGTGATGTAGGTCATTTCCTCTGATTAGTGCCCTCTTCCCAGACTCCTAAAGTAAACACTGTTTGATGTGAAGTCAACCGTAGTTTACCCAATAATTGTCACGCCGGAATTATTAAATTTATTCGGGAACTTTTGACTCTGGATTATGGAAATCCTTGACTTAGAACGTTCAGAACGAGACATTTATGTTCCGTAATTCGGCAGTTGATGTATGAAATTTAATGTTAAGATCCAGAAGCTCTTTGTCTGCATGTACATGTATATGGTACCTTAGGAAGATTTGAAATTGGTTCTAGGTAATAGGATGCCCATAGCCATGGACCTTGTACAGGTAGATTTTCTTGTCTACTTTACTAGTGTGAACTCAGAAAGTCGTAATGGTAATGGTAATTGTTGACAATTTGGAGACCGCTCGTGGAACTCGGACTAATTTTTGATAGCTATGTACATGTATTTCGTCTATTAATTATTATGCAAATTAGATAGATGACAATTTATTTTTTTAATACCATCCAATTGATGCGGATATGCATGTCCATGGTTGCCTATGACGAATGCCACTTAGTTCATTATATTCTTAATTTATTGAGCAAAAACGACCATTTTTACCTCCATTTTTAGAGAGGTACTGCTCTCTAACCTGCACAAAAGAGGGATTAGAAATTATTGATGGGATCATTAGAATTGTTTTACTTTTCTTATAAATATATATACATGTGGCTCAGGTTAAACTGCATCATTAATTCCTTCATTAGACAATTTACGGTAAACCCAATCTGTCAGCAGATTTAACACATAACTCTTTAACCTGTATTAATTAATGAGCTATCGACAGAGATGAATACGGTCACCAGTGTTCAGAGCCAATAGCTTCCATAGCCTTCGAGGAGAAACAATTAATTAATGAAGGTAGGTTATATAGTATATGCGCTTTCTTTTATTTTACGTATGTCGTATATATGTATACATTTCCAGTGGTATTCATTGTTTGATACGGTAATTCCTCTGATGAATTGGTCACCGGAAATGATATTTGAGGTGATAAAACAGTGGGGCGATCTATTTATTTGCAAATCAGGTAAACCCAGTCGAAAAATAAATGATGCCCCTTCAAATTCAATGTTAACAGAGAATGAACCACCAAGGTGTCCAGTTTCCAACACCGCAATTGTTTCAAATTCTATTTCATTGATAAAAACCTTCTTTAGATCCAGTTTGTGATACTAAACTAAACAATTCGAGAACACTCAAATTCCGTCAGTGGTGATAGAGGAATTCGAAGACTGAGTAAAAATTTATTGTTCCCCGCCAGCCCTGCTAGCTGCCATGCTTGCATAGTAACAGTCGAGAACCTTCTTTTACTCATTCATCTACCATGTGCACTAAGCCTAAGGTTCCCGATCTAGTTGATCGGCTATTTTTATACGCCCGCCAAAAGGCGGACGTATTATGTGATGGCGGTTTCCGTCCGTCTGTCCGTCCCCCGTGTCCGGTCTATTTCTGGGACAGTTTTCTATCTACAGTTCTAATTTTTGGTGAGTGGATACCCTACGGGGAGACGATGTGTCGCGTACCAAAATGAAGGTCGAGGTCAGAGGTCAAAGGTCACTGGCCTAAAAAACAGGAAAGCACTGAAGTGTTGGTGTCCGGTCTATATCTGTGAACGTTTTCTATCCACAGTTGCAATTTTTTGTGAGTGGATACACTAGGTGGAGACGATGTGTCACGTACCATAATTGAGGTCGAGGTCAGAGGTCAAAGGTCACTTGCCTAAAATGAGGAAATCATTGATCATTGACAGTTTTCTATCTACAGTTCTAATTTTTGGTGAGTGGATGCCCTAGGGGGGGACGATGTGTTGCATACCAAATGTAGGTCGAGGTCAGAGGTCAAAGGTCAGTGTGACATAAAAATCAGGAAATCATTAAAAATTACTAATTTTTGGGTGAGTGAATTCAATAGGGGGTAATGAAGTGTCGCAAACCAAAAAATAGTTCAAGGTCGAAGGTCAAAGGTCACTGCGACCCCAAAATCAGGAAATTATTAAAAATAACATTTTTTTGTGTCAGTAGATACATTATCTACTGTGTGTCACCTACCAAAATGTAGGTCAAGATTGAAGTCAAGGTCACTGTGACTCCAAAATTGTTAAATATCATGATTTTTTGAGTCCATTGAGAAATTACAGGGAGATGGTTTGTCATGTACCAAAATTTAGGTCAAGGTCAACAGTCAAGGTCACTGACTCCAGAATCAAGAAATCTTTGAAAAATACTTTTTTTTTGTGTCAGTAGATACATTAGGGGGACATGATGTGCCATGTACCAAAATGTAGGTCAAGGCCGAACGTCAAGGTCACTGTGACCCCCAAAATCATGAAATTCATAAAAATCATGATTTTTTTTGTGTCCATTGATACATTGACGGAAGACGATGTGTCTTGTATCAAAATTTAGATCAAGGTCAAAGCTCAAGGTCACTGTGACCCCAAAATCAGGAAATCATTGTCACATTTTCATATGCCTGTCGAAGACGAGGTCATGTAATGCGATGTTGCGTTCTGTCCATTCATCCATTAACATTTGTTGTCCATGCGATATCTCTAGTTTCAAGGTATGGAATGGTATCAAATACCTTACTCGCATGGCGAAGAGGAGCCATACATCAATTTGTCAAAGGTCAAGGTCACAGTCCCCCAAAACTGAATCAAGTTTAGCTGACTATATGTTAGGTTGGAATATTCAGAGTTTTCTCCCCTACATGTATATGGCATTTGTCCTGTGGAGTTGTCTCCCATGTTTGAAACAGCTACATTTAGTTAAACTGTTGTGAAAAAAACCCATACATTTACTAATTTAACGGAGAGAGGGGTCCTTTATGAACTTTATACCTGTTTATCAACTCAAGAACAAAGGTTTACTTCATCACTTTCTTCTTCCTTCATGAAAAATTCTCTTGTCTGAAAGAAATACATTTGCAAGAAAACTGCTATTTTCTTGTGTGTGACTATTGTCGATTTCAGTGTGGGATATGTGAGCTCTCGGTTCTTGCTCCAAGGTCAACTAGTTTCCAAGAGTTAAGCTCATTTTAGTTTATCATTCAATTTTAGATGTGATATGTTACATTCTCAGAAGCACAAAATTGTAGACCTTTCTCTGGATTGCTAGCTACCAATTGGAATCAAGGCTATTAAACAACCTTGAAATTTGGACCAATGTAATTCCAGATATACGGGCGTATATTGAAGCCCATTGGGCTCTTGTTAGCTTTGTGAGAATTAGTTTCGACATCATCGACAACAAAAACAAAGGTACGAAAATTGAATTTTTGTGAAAATGTTTAGTATTTTCCTTCTAAATTGTATACTTTTAGTTTTATACAATCAGTTTTCAATTTTTGAGATATTCGCACCATCGATATGGTAGTAAAAGCAACAAAGGCAATCAATGACGTTTTCAAAAGTTGTGGCTACCGCTTTCTGGTGGTATGTTGCTGGAATACATCTTGTGTTATGTGATGTTATTCGATTTTTGGGCGAATCTATTTTGCTAAATTTTACTAATAACAATATTAAAGTTAACCTGTTATGAATCCATATTGAAAACTGTCATCGCTTATCCGTCTTTGCTTGTAGAACATTATGACGTTATACAGGTCTCCTTCATTCAAGTTTTAGTTATTGTGTCATTTTACATGATGTCATGCTACGTCCGATGAACGAGTGAGAACCACTATATAACGTCATTAAGTTCCAAAAACAATGGGAGACAATCGATGAAATTTTCGAAAGTTGTGGCTCTCACTTTCTGTTGATATAAGTTTTGACTTATCGTATACCCAGAAGAAGAAAATAATTCACAGAACTATTACCACACAAAAACAACTATAAACTACAAAGGCCTTGATTCCTGACATTCAGAACATTGGAAAGCTTTGCAGTTCACCTTTAACTGAGAAACATTCTGAAGTTTATGGTAAGCAAGTTATAGAGAAAACACCTGGATCCATCCTGTTTCCACCCCAATTCAGCCAGAAGTGATAATATTTTTACAACATGTCGGGTATATGGTGAAATATCACAGCTGCTCTGATTACAGTATTTTACCTTTTTACACATATCTTTTTTTTTTCCTGTGGGTTAATTGTATGCTGATTGTTTTTTCTTCCCCAAGCAATAAACAACAAATAAACGTAGTTTGTTGACTGAAAATCTTATGTAAACTGTGTTACAGACTCTTGAACTGTATGAATTAATGTTTTCATAGGCATGCTTTATGGCTATTTTACGCAAGATTAGTGTGGGAAAGTTTATATTTAGGGTCAGCTACATCATGCTCAATGGTTATTTTATGCAAGCTTAGTGTGGGAAAGTTCTTGTTTAGGGCAAGGGTGAAGCCCGCACCCTAAAATTTATGAACTTTCCCACACTAACCGTGCATAAAATAACCATTGAGCACGCCTATGAAAACATTATTTCTATTCTATTGCACTACCCAAATTGATTATCAACAAAGAATATAATGAAAAGTTGAAAACGTCTTTTAAACTTTGACAACCTTCTCCTCTTTCTTGAAAAAAACTCATGCCAATGTCAGTGGATGAGTTTATGTGGTCTCTCAAATGGGGAGTACGGTCAGTTGTGTGGAAATTATGTGGATATGTCTATTTGTGTCGCTTTGTTAATCAATTTCACGATGGAAACGACAGTTAAACTTGAGAGAAATTTCATCTTGATATTTATTTATTTGTTTGTTTTATTTGATTGTTACTTGTATGAAAGCAAATGCCCCTAATTTCCTCATCCGACTTGTGAAATGGAATCTCCCAATGAACACCTGCACTTGACAGGTGTGGATTTCACATAACGGTGCTAAAACGTGTAATAAATGCATGGTTAGCTCGATGTTATTGACACAAGTGTTATAAAATAGTTCATAATGTTAATAATATTAGTATATGGTAATCCCTCTAATAATTCAATCACCCTATCAAAATTCAGTCACCCCTAATTTGGGGGACAAAATTCAGTTGGTGGTTCCAATAAAATTGATCACACTCCAATCATTGAAAGAAATGAAGAAAATATGGATTACATGTATATGCATGATTTTGATCCATTTTGTCAACTTCCTGTTCTAATAAATTTGATCACCCCCAGGTTTCATGGTGAAAATTTCACTTCCTGCGATTGAATTATTAGAGGGATTACCGAATATAATATGGTACTGTACGTCATACATGTAATTTGTTTCCTTTTGAGTTCTTAAAGGTAAAGTTTATCTGACCAGATAGTTTTCTTCAAGTATTTTTTAGGGTATATCCTGTAAAAGCCAGAATTATTTAACACTTGATGACAGGCACTTTTTAATTACGATGTTGACATTAATACAAAAATGTTTCAAGCTTTCGCTTTAAGTGATTTTCCAGGGTAGTACTTTCTAGAGTGCCATACGGCAGAGTACTTAAGCATTTTTTTCTAGCGATAGTAGTTTTTTCCAGCAATAGCATTTTTTCTAGCAATAGCTAAACTGATGGATCTGATTTTATGACTCGCTGAAAACTTGACAGGAACACAATTTGCTGCCTGTCAGCTGCAGGAATAACGACTGTAAGTTGGAACTGTCGATCAAAATTCTCGTCCAGTAGAACACCTGTTCAAATGATGCTCGGAGTATAGGTAACAAACTCCAAAGACTTCAGGAAGGGCGCACAGAAGGCGAGTTACATTTGCATCATGAGGACACTTCTCGGAAAGCAATATCGATCTCCTGTTTGGAATGGCTTTTAAGTGCAGGGCAGATACCTCCCATTTTCACATCGCCAGATCAGAGAATTGAGACTATGCTTGAATATTGACAATTGTCACAAAGAAAGTTTGGATTCAATTTCATGGAGAAATGATAGTATTCGGTTCTGAGGAATTCGGAAAAATTTAAGACTGATTTGAAAGATGTTGAATGCAGAGATGTTCATAAGGATTATTTATCTGGCAAAATGGCTAGTGATGTGAAAGCAAGAAATGGGAGACAAATATACAGAACTGCAAGATTCTGTGAGAAACTCAAGCTACATGTGGCAAGACCACAATGAATCATTTGTTAATTAGGAGTGGTGTGTCTTGCTCAAAGGACTTTTTTCGTGAACAATTTCCAAGTGCTCAACAGGAGATAACTCGTTAAATAGATGCAAAACACAAACTGCCCTGCCAGCCAGCCAACAACGTTTCGAAGAAAAATCTTCAAGAAATGAAGATTTTAAGAGCTACAACATATTTGGGTGTTCAACCAAGAATTACTATATGAAGACATAGCTTTGACATATATGTAAGAGTACTGGTACTTTGTCTGTTACTTAGCTGGTGTTGCCCTTCTGCCAGTTGCATTCAGTGAAATAGGAGTAAAGGATGTAACTTTTGTGTTATTCGACACTCACCGTGCAGCTGTGCTGGATCGCCCAACTTTCATCTTGTATACAGTTACTGTCTGTTAAAGGAAAAACTGATTTTGACATCAGTTTTTTGTAGTGATGATATTTCTGTCCCGTGATGTGGAACTCTGATTTTTGTTCATGATTTTGCAGTTGTCCCATCGTGTGCAAGTATTGTGACACAGCTACATGTACAATGGTGTGTTTGTACCAATTTTGCAATTGACTGTACAGTTCGCTGGTACCACACACTCGGGCCTGATCATGTTAGTTGTCGTATAAATGAATACTCCACTAATCAGAATGGTACACACCAGATACTTGTGGAGTCCAACTTTCACCAAGTCTGTGGCACATCTTCCTGGACATGTACAAGTGCCACTAGATTCATGCAAAACCAGATTTTCAAGGTAAAATGGGATTCATGACACCCTCCTCCCATTCCCCTCCCCTATTTCTCTGCTTGAACTGGTTCATCATCAGCCATCAGTCAGCAGGTTAGAGAGATCCCACTCTCTAAAATGGAGGTAAAAAAGTCTGTTTTTTCTCAATAACTTTCTGATTCCTTCTTAACCAATGCTCCAAAACTTCAGGCACATTAATCTCTCTATTGTCTCATCTCCTAAAATTAATTTGCCATTTGAAGAACCAGGCAGTTAATCTTGTTTCAATAGCATGACAAAAATTTGGCTTATTATGCAAATTAGAGAGATGACAATTTAAATTTTTACTTCCATTTGGTGGGGATATAGGTTTGTGTGCGCCTGAAAAGAATTTTGCTGAATTCATTTTGTATACTGATTTATTAAGCAAAAACAGGCTTTTTCTTACCTCCATTTTAGAAAGCGGGAAAACTTTTACGTGCATTCAGTCCTTAGCGACATATTAAGATCGACACAAGACATATTTATCTGCAGATGAGAGAGATGGAAAATGTTTGTATATCCTAGAGCCATACATGTTTTATGCACTCAACTAGTTGTAAGAGTTACATGTAGCACTCATTTAGCTATGATATCCTGAGCCACTCTGTCTCGTTTGATAATGGGCTACATGTAAGTTGTGTGGCTTTCACATATTTGTAAGGTTATGTTGTTCAAGCCAGACTTTACTGAAAAGCCTTCCATCTAGACTTATTGTTGTTCTCAGATAGACTGTTGTTCTGCTTTGTCTCCGGTCTATTACATGAAAGTTGGACCCTGGGTCCACCATGCCCCATCCTCATTTTATCAAGCCAATTTCTACGTTCTCACTTCGAACTTCCCTTGATATATCTGGCCCCCTTCAATGTTCAAAGAATTATAAATAGACACGAGACGTCACTGACTGCGAAACCATTTGAATTTCGAAATGTGTCATAGAAGAGCGTCATTGATTGGCTGACCTATATATTGGGCCAGTACAAATACATGTACTATACTTGGAGGAATGACACCACTACTTGAGGATGATGTCACTCTACACACAATCGGCGTGTAGGTTCTGATTTGTTCGTCTTTCGTTCAAAGGGGAAATTTACACCTCGGATTTTGAACACTGAAGGTGGTCAGATAAATCAAGGCAAGTTCGAAGTGGGAACGTAAAAATTGGGTTGATAAAATGAAGAGGACCATGCCCACACAAGCTATCCACTACGTTTTGATGTTTTTACCTCAATGCCATCAGAGGATGTATCTGGCAGTAGGAGGTATACAATCTGATGAAATGAGAAGAGTGTTTTGAGGTATAGTGCCGAGGCTTTTCAATACTGCCTTCCACACTCGATTCCATTTTTTCCCCGCACCAGCCACCCTCATTTAATTTTACCTAACACATGTTCTCGTTATTTTCATTATTTGCGGTTTTCCACATGTACAGTTTCTCGCTTTCAACATTTGAATATCGGTAAAATGTTTAACCCAAGCTCGCACTAAAAGTAACTAATCCATGCACACAAGGTAAAAGAGATTGATAGTTCATTCGTTGAGCCATATATCGAGGATAAAACAATCACTCTGTGTCCACTGGAGTGCAACTATAATGTTTGTACAGTACTGCCTCACTTCAGAAAAACAAGATAACCCATCTCTCCTACCAACATATGCTTTGAATCACTATCTAGTTCAACCATCATCCCGGAATTCCTTTCTAAGCTTAAGGCTACTGAACCAGACGCAGTTTTGACTTGATTGGGGTACATGTAAATGTGGTATCCATGCAGACTGCAGTATTTTCTTTCAGCTGAGACTCTTGTGTGTTTTTCTTGCCTTCTGGTCTGGGGTTTCTAACAGTTTCTGGTTCTCTGTTTGCTCCATTTTCCTCCAAATATCTGAAGATCTTCATGTTGATATTCTCAGATTCAGGAGATATACAAGGGGGATGTTGATCCACATCCAGTATAGAATGTTTACACGGCCTCATGAGCCTGGACTTAATTAGCACTTGTTGTTATAAGTACTGCTGCATTATGGGTTCCTGAAATTGCATTGGTCAATTGCCTCAATCAAATGAAACCTTGAATGAACATGACTCAGACATCGATAAAAGTACAAAATAAAATAAAAAAATAAAAAAAGTTAACAAAAATATGATTTGTTTTTATTCCACAAATTTGGGACATTTAGGATTATTTTGAATTAACAATAATTTTCCGAAATGCATAAAAACAAAGGTGGTGATCTTTGAATTAGCGTAACTTGTCAGTCAGAAGTAACTCGACAGATTCACAGGGTTTTATTTCAGAATCCTCTATCTCGAGACCTAGAGATTCAATTTGATGAACATGTATGGCTTGGCAAAAGGACTAGATTCTTGGCTCATGCAGCAGCGCGCTTTGTGGGACCATGTTTTCGAAAGCTAAGATTAATTCTAAAGTATCTGCAGTCTTTCGTTAACTTGAAGCGATCATTAGAAAGGTTAGATTTTACACATCAATTTAAGTTGGAATAAATTTTGTCTGGATTGTATGTTTTTGTGTTGTTGGGGAATTTTGTCCTCTAGAGAGCATTGATATATTAGTATTAATTACTGTAACTAAATATATTTTGACAAGTAGTGTTTCCAGCCTTATTTGCCCCTATGTCCTTCTGGGATGCTGGGCTCGTGGTTTTCATAGCTGTTTGAAGAAATGAAATGGTTCCCAGATATGCTATACATGTACCAACTGATTTGAAAATTTAAGACAAAGCTACAAAATCATATTTTTAAACATTATTTTGGTTAATTTGGGATTACACCATCTTAGTATAGCACAGATTCTAGTGGTGAAAATTGGCAGAGTCCCGTGTGGGATTCGAACCAGCGATCCCAGAGTAAGGCACCTAATCACGAGCACTGTATGTCGGTGATCTAAACCACTCGGCCAACGGGCCTCCCACAAAAATAGGAGGTAGCAGACCGGTAGTCTTGAATTAGCGAACATATATCATCCCTCTGATGACCATAATGACACAGCTCCCATACATGTAGCTGAATACATAGGAAGATTTATTTTTGTCATTTAGAAAGTGATCGTATAACATTCCCAAATTACCCAAAAATAATGTTACAAGATCCCTTTCTAAATGACAAAAAATAAATCTTCCTATATATTTTTAAAATCAATAATTGCAGTAAATTGCCATGAAAGATAATTATTATAAAAGAGATATTTTCTTCACATTTTTAACCTGATGGCAGAACCATCCTCATTGTTTAGTATTGTATTTATAGTCATCATGGGTTGGATGGTTTAAAAAAATAAAAAGTTTTTTTTCCTCCAACTTCCAAGAGTTTCGGTTTGAGCATCTCTCAACCTTTCAAACTGAATGTTTTGTCCCATAGAATATATGTATGAGATTTTCTCATGAACTCATGAATTTTGGTCATGAAAGATCTAAATTTGGGCAATGAATCATTGTTTATTCTGATAATTTACTGGTGCTGCAATAGAACTTGTATCTTGATATTTCAAAGGCATTATTAACACTGTGGGAGCTGTGTAGCTATTGTAAAATTCTAGGCATGGGTCTGGCTTTAATTTACTGTTGAACTAGGTCCTGGACAGGAGGCAAGATTCCTGAAGTATCCAGAAACCATTCCATAAACAAGGTCAGTGTGATTTTAGGCTGGTACAGTTTATTACTGGCTCATGTGGGAGCGAAGTCTGGTGAATATCATGCGACTCTGGGGAGTTCGTTCAGAATTTGATCTCCACTCGGTGCCATTTGGGAGGTAAAATATGGGAAGCTTTCACACAGTTTAATTGCTTGAAAGTTTAGTAATCATCCAGTGTTCAGCACAGATCAGTTTTTACCTTCATCAAAACACTGGAAAGTGGTTTGTGCATGGTGAGCCCATCCCAAGTCATAGAATTAGAATTAGAGAAGATTAACTGGGCACCCATGAGGTTTCTGGGTGTAAACGACCCCCCTCCCCTCCTTCTGCGCCCAACCTTAAGTTTGTTGGACACAGTAATGGGTTCTCTGTTAAGTAAGCATAGGAAACGACCCCCTCCCAAGAAATCCTGGCGACACCCATGATAGCCGTTGAAGAAGTACTCCGAGACATACAATATCATCAATCCTTAATTGAGGTTTTCTAGAATAATAAAATGACAAAATAAAATGGTTCCGAAGCACCAATTCTCTAGGGAGGGAAAGGAAGGGGGTCTCTTACTGTTGAAACAGAATATTTTCTCTTCTATTTTACTCTTGCATGGGCAGCCTTACAGTTTGCTGATAATTATGCTTACAAATAAGCTGCAGGGGTGCAACCATATACTGTGATATTGTGGAGCCAGCTACTGTAGGTCTGACTGTGGTTTCCTCTCCTGGGTTTCTGGGCCCAAAAGTGGTGACTTGGTTCTAATGATAATATAATTTGTTCCAAACAGCTTCATCTACTTTGGACCACTTGGAAGTTGTTCGAAGTTGAACAACTTCCATCTAATTCCTCCTGGGATTTATTAAAGGGGAACCAAAATGGGGGAACCAGAATTGAATTGTGAGAGAGGGAGGGAATCCTCTGATGATCTGTTTTATTTTGGGAAATGTGCTATTTATTTCATCAAAATGTTCCCTCTGGCTGTCGAGATATTGCATTTCAAAGAAATCTGTGTTTGGTACATTAATTGGATTGGATGACTTTGGATTTGTTTGATGATCTTTGCATTAATTGAGCTCAGTGGTGTCATAAAATCATTTGCAAATCTGTTTTTCCCTAATAATTCGATCACAGGAAGTGCAGCAAAAATGGCGTATATCTGGCGAAATTCTTCATGGCACCTGCTACAATGTGTCACATTTTGTAATTATATAGACTTTTCTTCTATTTGAATGAAGAATGGGAATGTTACTTTTTACCCCTCGGCCAATTTTGGCCATGGGGTATTGTCGTCGTCTTGTACGTCCGTCTGTCCGTACGTCCGTACGTCCGTACGTCTGTACGTGAGCGAGATAGCCGGAGAACGGTTCCACTGAAGAATTCCAAATTTGGTATGCTTATTTACCTAGTCAAGGACCAGAAGCCTATTTAATTGGGACCTGATTGGGTGAAAACCTTGGCGGCCATCTTTAATTTTATGCGAAATGGATAATGATCCATATCTCGGAAACCATTCAACTGTTCAATACGAAAGTTGGTATACATCATCTATACATCAAGCAACTTTCAATAAATTACCAAACCGGCTTCTCTGATTAGCTGGAAATCCTGGAGGCCATCTTTAATTTATGCGAAATCGATAATGATACATATCTCTGTTACCATTCAGTTGTTTTATATGAAAGTTGGTATGCATCATCGATACATCCAGATACTTTGAATCGGGACCTGATTGACCGAAAACTTTGGCGGCCATCTTTAATTTATGCAAAAACTTTAATGATATATATCTCTGATCCAATTTAAGTGTTCTATACCAAACTTGGTATACAGCATCGATGTATCAACTGACTTGCAATGAATAACCACATCAGTTCCTCTGAGTGGGGCGAAGGATGGTCGGCCATCTTTAATTTATGCAAAATCATTAATGATCTCGTTCTCTGATACCGTTCAAGTGCACGATGTAAAATTTGGTATACATCATCGATGCATCAAGAGACTTACGACAACTGACAGTTCTGGTTTCTCTGATTGGGCGGAAACCTTGGTGGCCATCTTTAATTTATGCAAAATCTTTAATGATGTATATCTCTGATACCATTTCAGTGTTCTATACGAAACTTGGTATACAGCATCAATGTATCAAGAGAAATTTCAATGAATAACCACATGAGTTCCTCTGAGTGGCGGGAAGGAAGGGCGGCCATCTTTAATTTATGCGAAATCATTAATGATCTCTATCTCTGATACCGTTCAAATGCTCGATGTAAAATTTGGTATACATCATTGATGCATCAAGAAATTTATGTAATGAATACCGGTTTCTCTGATTGGACGGAAATCTTAGGGGTCATTTCTAATTGCAAAATTTTTGATAATCTGTATATTTGTGACTTGACTGCTTGGTGTTCCTGACATCTTGGTTCAAATTTAATACATTATGAATGTACCCAGAGCCGAGGGGTTTTTTGATGCGCAGCTTCGTATTCTCTTTGTTTGAATAAGAGAGTTGAAAAGTGAACTTCCTGTGATTGAATTATTAGGGGAATTGCCGTGATGCGAGACCACAATTGAGGTCAAAAGGTCAAAGGTCGATGTAACTGTCTGAGAAATGTCTGGACAGCATTGTCTGTGTTATTAAGTCTGAGGGTGTAGATTGGGATCAAACTTCAAAATTTATACCTCCAGATTATGGCTAAAAAGAAACCTATTGAGGTACATGTAGAGAATATAGGTCAAAGGTCAAGGTCACTGGGAGAAAAAAATCAGGATGTCATTGTAAATCACATTTGAGTGAATCAATGCGTAAGTGAGAAGCGATGTGTTGGGTACTGGTACCAAGATTGATTTAGAAAAGTCCAAGGTCGAGCTCACTGATGACCAACAACTCGGTAAAACGTGAAATAATTTATTAATGATGATTAATTTATTAATGATTAATTCATTTATTTCATAGTGTTAATCAGATACAATTATAACCATTTTTAGCCCGTTTTCTCTGCAATTTTTTCTTTTTGTTTTTTTTTGCAAAAAGACCATTGAGGTTCCCCACTAACAGATTTTCCAGCATTGGTCCATCTCCTTTTCATACACAATGTACGCAGCTGCTATGGTATCAGCCCTTCAGTCACCCGAAACCAAACCTTCCCAAGTGAATTATAGCTTTATGGGGGATAAAGGTCTGGAACTTCTCAGCTACTGTACATGTATGTTAAAGACCAGCTACTTCAACTATAACTGCTAGAACACATCAAACATTAACAGTTATGCTGTTCTGGACAGGCCTTCAGCCATTTTAACATGTGTACAACAGCGGAGGAAATTCCAGGGACTTGAGAAGGATTACTCAGCTTGGATTTGTTGGTCAATTGTGGGATATTTATCATAGTTTGGCAGGGATAAGTTACGTAGTTGCTGTCATCTCTGATAGTCTTGTGAATGGTGAGTTTTACAAGTGCATTTAGGATAACCATCATGTTGTACAATAAATGTTTTAGGGTAATGGTATTCCTGTACCTTTTACCTCTGATGTGTTTATGTGGGTTAAAAAAACAATTCTGAATATTTTTTCATTAGTTAAAATGATTTTCATTCAAGTTTGTTGTGGGATACATTAGAGGGAAACGCAAATACAAATTCAAATTTCTGTGAACAGGAGATTGCCCCTGTCCCCATTCATTGACTGAATCTAATAGTCCGACCATGCAGAGAAACCGGCTAAAACTATATTTTTCAGAAAATCCCATATTTTCCTTAATTTTGGTACATCCATTTTCATGCAGAAATATTCCGAAAACTGACACATTATTTTTTCCTTAATTTTGCTCGATGGACCCTTTTTGCTACCCATCAAGCATTGCCTTTTGCTTGAAAATGCTTTAACGGTAATCCCTCTAATAATTCAACACCCCTATCAAAATTCAATCACCCCCCGATCTTGAAGACAAAATTCAATCAGCTGTTCTTCAAGTAATAAATTTGATCACTCTCTAAAATCATTGAAATAACGAAATAATGGATTATCTGAATGATTTTGAACCATTTTGTCAACTTCCTTTTCTAATAAATTTGATCACCCCTGATTTTATAGTGGAAAAGTGCACTTCCTGTGATTGAATTATCAGAGGGTTTACCCCAAGTATCCTGGGTACAGTCGTCACCTGTTCCTTGAGGGGTTATTATCATATATGGAAATATGGCCTGTTTATTTCCTGTATTCAAGTGGTGTTAAACAACCTCATGGTTGATATTACTGACAAGCTGATAAAATCTCAAGTACACATGTACATGTACTGTGTACTGTATCTAAAGCCTACTTAAAAAAAAAAAAATAGTCTGGATACAAACACTTAGCTGTCATACAGGACTTTTTTATACACTGATCGTTTAGGGGAGGTCTATGCAGCGAGTGGGTCTGTGTGTAGTTATCGATGCGATATCTACGTTTTGGAATGGTATAAAACATATACATGTTGTTACCCATCGTGGCAAAGAGAGATAGTACCTTTTTGTTTTAAGGTCAATTAATAGGTCAAAGGTCAAGTAACTGTTGTCCAAAAATTAGGAAATCTTTGAAAATTGACATATGCTGTAAACACCAGATCAGAGATTTAGATTGGGATGAATTTGAAGGTGCGGTAATTCCCCTAAGAATTCAATCACAGGAAGTTCACTTTTCAACTCTCTTATTCAAACACAGAGAAAAACTAATATTCCCATTCTTCTTTTAAATTGAAGAAAAGTCATATAATGACAAAATTTTACACTTTTGTACCTGGTGCCATGAAGAATATTGCCAGATATATGCCATTTTTGCTGCACTTTTGGTGATCGAATTATTAGGGGAATTACTGTACCTCAAACCAAGGATGATGGTGGCAACGAAAAAGCTTATTGATTTGTGTCTGTCCATCTGTCTGTCTTCCTGTGCAGTAAGCTTATCTAATCTTCGAGGTTATGGACTGTTTTTTTGTATAGCTTACCCATGTTCAAGGAAAAACCTTACTGTTTTCAATTACAGCACTCCAAATTTAGGCTCCGGTCTGCCATTCCTACATTTACCAAACTTAGGCCATTGTCACTTGATTGGTTGTTTAGCATGACCAGCCCTCATCTATATTTTGAGGACAAATAATTAAAATAGATGAAGGATTTTCATTTACGTTTTCATGAGTAAAACTTTTTTTCCCCTTCATATTCGTGATAATTCGTGATAATATTTTTGATAATCTGTATATTTGGCACTTGACTGCTTGATGTTCCTGATGTTTTCAAAGTAGTATAGTTCAAATTTAATAGATTGTGAATGGCTGGCACCCAGAGCCGAGGGGTTTTAGATGCGCAGCTCCGTATTCCTATCAAAAACATATTACTTGGCTCCCACTGAAAATCGGAAGACTTTTATTATTGTTCAGATTATTATTAGGGTTCAAAGCAAGAATGGCTTGAAGCCTTTTGTTTTTGTTCAGAATATTTGTGTCCTTCCGCCATGTTTTTTGCATGTGATATGACAAATTATTTATTATAGTTCTCCAATGCATCCAACATCCCACACTAAATTTATCATATTTTAATCTTTTACAAGCCACTGCTACATGTATTTAGAGCATCTTCTGCATTCAACCAAATCTTTCAGGCTTTTACATATGCATTTTCCATTCATTGTGTACCAATATACACTGACTAAAACTGTCTGGCTGAGGGGTTGTTGCACCTTTTAGGCACTGCCTCATGTTAGAAAAGAAAAACATCATACATTTTTGCATGTACATTCAAATTCTGGTTAAAAAAAGGGGGGTTGTATTCTGATGTTTGATTGAAGAAGCGGGGAGGGCCTAGGGCAGTGGTTGTAGATGCATGTATAGGGCTTATTTGACATCTGGCAAGAATCCTACATCTGGTAGTGAGCTATTCATAAACAAATGTGGGGTTGTATTTATTTGTACTTGTATACGATTGACCTTAGACATAGATGTGTCATTTGACCTTTAGATCTGAGAAATACCCTGCATTGGCTGCATCTTGCCATGAGGAAATCACAGGGGAGCAGTCAGCTGCTTTCCTAAATCAGGTGTTTTTCTTCAACATTACAAACTGCAAAATCAACAGTATTATTTTGTACCATTGGCACATTCAGGCGACTGTTGAGAGGGGACAGGTACAAATTGTTCTTAGACCTAATTTTCACCCGAAACAGAATTTCTGTCACTATTATTGAACTTAGATCATAAACCTCATAACTTTTGTGGGTGATTCTTGTGAGTTTTTCTTTAAAATGATAATTTTTCGGAGAGATTATTTGTGAATATTTTCTTGAAAATGATACATTGTAGTTTGCTGGGTATGCTTGAAATTAGAAACTTTCCTAGGTATGCTTGAAATTAGAAACTTTCCTGAGTATGCTTGAAATTAGAAACTTTCCTGAGTATGCTTGAAATTTGAAACTTTCCTGAGTACATACATGTATGCTTGAAATTAGAAACTTTCATGGGTAGTTTACATTGTATTCTGGAAATTATAGTCAAACCTTCCTGAGTATTCTTGAAATTAGTCACTTTTCTGATTTGTTTTCAAATTAATAACTTTTTGAGTAATCTTATAATTGATAGCTTCCTGTGTATTCTTGCAATTGAAAACTTTCTGTTATAGTAATTCATATTCTCAAAATTTGTAACTTTTATTGACTAGTTCTTCAAATTAGTAATTTTTCGTGAGTGTATCTTGAAATTAATAACTTTCCTGAGCATTCTTGAAGTTACTATTTTTTCTGAGTATGCTCAAAGTTAGTCCTCAGTATTGTTGAATTCAGTAACTTTTGTAGGTACTTCTGGAAATTATAACTTTCCTACATGCAGGTATTGCAAACAATAAATTACTGATATTCTTGAAATTATGAACTTGAAGTATTCTTAAATATACGTAGCCCATACTGTCATACAGGTAATGATTAATCCCAGCATAATGGTACCCCCGCGACATTAAATTTCTCTCATGTAGGATTATATAATCATACATCCACGTGAATGAAGATGTAATTTGTTTAATAACTTAAAATTCATACAGCCATTCTCTGGCAAAGTGTTAATTGAAAGGCCTGTGTGTGTGTATGTGATATATATAGCTTACATATTAACTATGCCAGCAGGGCCTGTTTGTGAGTTCTGACGTGTTGCACCTGCAGACACTACGAAAATATTCAATACTCAACATGTTCTGTCCTTTTGTAACCCTGCAGATTTTTGCTGATAAAACTCGATGTACAAGAGCAAAGTGGAATTCCACATACATGTTCAGGGACTGGATGACATTTTGTGATTCGGCTCATTGTGTGAAGTCACAGCTGTTTGAAAACAAGCTATATGAATACCTGTACTTTCCTCGAGGCAGAATGTAACAATTTCCTAGCTGTATATTTACACATGCTAGGTGCTTATATGGTCTAGTAAAGTTGGAATTACATCTGCTGCAAGACGGATTGAGACCTTTACTCATATCAATCAATTCACAAATAATTCCATTCGTGTTCTGCCAAGCTTTTTCCCCGTATACATTTACGTGCCAAACTAGACAATCCTGGATGTTCCAAGTCTGCAGTTAGGATTTAAGGCTCACAATTTGTCGGATGATCTTCGACCTTTCATCGTGGCTGCCATTCAGGATTCTCCAAATCGCTCCGATAATCTTGAGTGTTTTTTTTTATTCGCATCTGTTGAAGTTCACATTGCTTGGTATATACATATATATATACATGTATACAGACCCATTGGTCGTGAGGGGTTTCACTTGGCTGTACATGGGAGTCCAGTGGATTTGGTTTTCTTGTCGAAAGTGCTATTTCTGCGGAGCTACTCTCAGTAACTTCAATATGTCAAGATTGTGTTTTATTTCTCCTGCAGTTTACGAAGATGCCATGAAAAGATTGATAGATGTGTAGTTATACGTGTTAAACAGAAATCAACCATTTCAGTGGGCTTTGGATTTCAATTTTAGTGATATCTTACGGATATGTATTTTTCTGCAAAACTCTTAAATCCTGGAACTGTGAAATTGGAGGTTCGAAGCTGTAACCATCTGATGTGAAAAATTGTGGAAAATTTTAAATCAACATTTTGTATTTTTCACCTTGGCGAAATTTGGCTGATATGTGTGTGATTGTGGCTTGTAGCCATGCAATCAGCAGTTGATACATTGAGTTCAGTGAAGTACAAATAATTCATTCCGCAATGTGGTTCGCCGTTTCCTGTTACCCGGTCGACAGTCAGTCGTTTAGATGGGGCTGTAACCCATGGCGACACCACTCAGTAAAGGATTTACCACCCCGAGATCGACGACCAATACAAGTGCATCAACCGTCTCGTCTGACGTGGTGCGACTCTGTGCCTCATCTGCCTGGATACTTCCCATATGCAAACTCCCAGATCAATGGTTACCGTTACCATGCCGACATCAACTATGGTAACCATGGTGACAGTAAATATGATTACCATGACAAACAGAGCATTTTGCATGGACAGGATTTTCTGGGATCTAAGCGATACGAATCCTCTTCTAATTCATCATCGAACACTAACCTTCAATGTGCCAGTACATGTAGCTATTGGAACGGATACAAAAACGTAGTCATAGACACGGATACAAAAACGTCTTCGAATTCCTCCTCAGTTTCAAACCTTCAATGCGCTAGTAGCTACCAGAACGGATATAAAAATGGCCACCGGTATGTCAACTATTCAAACTCGAAACGACCAAGTTTTTCTGAGCTTCATGAGCAAACACGACCATCATGTCCGACAGGTCGAAGTCCGTACAACTCGCAGTGGGACCTGGAAAAGGGAGGCAACTACGACAGGCCTCCGCCACCACCGTACAGGGTAAATAAAGAATTACAGTTCTTGATTGGATGAAATGCTTTCTGCAGTCTGCTGTACTTGAGGTTTGCATGCTGACGTTGAGCATGGCTATGCATTATGTTTTGTTGCATCCTCATTGTTGATCGCTGCACTTCAATCAACTTTTAAGATCCAGAGGATTATTTAGGTTTTGCTTGGTTTAGATTGGTTATTTATCCTGGTCGCATGGTTGCAGTGTACGATTAGCCAGTAAGAGTGTGAAATGGTCATTAAGTGCATGGTTACATCCACACAGACTGGATACTCTTTGGCGGCATGAGAACGAGTAATTTTAATCATTTTAGTGCACAGGTTCATACGTTGTATATGTGAAAGTGCATCGTAGAATTCATTCCTTGTAAATTATATGGTCAACTAAATTTAATCACAGCTTAATATCATCAAACTAACGAAGAAATAAAGGATTATTTGCATCATTTTGGAATACTGTCGGCTTGCGTTCTAATAAAGTTGATGACCCCCAAATTTTATAGTTGGGAAATTTCACTTCCTGTGATTGAATTATTAGAATTAGATTTACAGTAATAGGAAGATACATTAATTACACGTAAAATTCGCAGAAGAATTGAATAACGAAACTGATGTATTAATGCCTTAATTTAAACTTTATTGGTTGCCATGGTTTCATGAGTTAGATGGAAAGAACCACCTCCTACCTGACAATTACATGAGAAATGTTATCTATTTCGTTAATTATTAATATCTGTAGTTAATTACAGCGAACATCACTCCGAACTGCCTCTTAAGACACTTGGTCGCTGAGTGGGCATACTTGCATTTATTGGCAAAAGGTGCAAGAATCAATGCGCAAATGTGCCACATGGAAGTAGGTTCTACGCCTACTCGTGTATCACCTAAAAGGCACAGCCACTATAGTATACAAATGCTGCATATATGTGTTTACAAGATTGCATTACCTGGAAAATAATGAAATATTTAATTATTAAAATGATTAATTTAAATTTTTCGTATATTTTGGGAAAAATCAATAAATATATCTATAGATTCTTGCAAATATTGCAAAAAAAAATAATAAAAAATTCTTACAGAAAAATATCTATTAAATTTGGAATATTGCCTCAGAATTAAAAAAAAATATCACATTGAACTTATTCACACAGGAAGATGCATGAATTTACATGTGTATTTCCAATATTCAGTAAAATATTTTTTCCTACTTTTAAAATTGCTCCGCAATAAACATGCATGTGACCTTGTGTTTTTTTTTGGTGTTCTTCTTCGAGACAACATACAGTTCACAGCATACATATAAACATTTGTCCATGTGTGTGTAACTTCAAAATACCGTTGGAAAATAGTTGGCAACATGCACTGTACCAGATTTGCAGATTTTTCCCTCACTGACAACAGTACCAGCATGACTAGTAAAATAAAAGTGAAGGAAAAAAAAAATCTAAGTTTTTTGTTTCCCATCTTGCTGCATTTTGTAAGCTTGGCATTTCTGTTGATGAAAAAGATTTCCGCTTGTGAAAAAAAAACCCATGTCATAATATATTCTGTCTAAACAATTAACTTTGCCGTAAGAATGACAGGTATGTGTTAAAACCGACATAGTTGGCGAGAAAAGTTTTTCTAAGGTTGAAAACTTGTTGTACTTGTAGCATCACAAGTGTACCCATCTACTCCAGTTCTTAGGTTTGACTTGTAAGGCTCACTAAAACACCTGATTGTTTATCGTCCCTGCAAGTACATCAGTTTCTATGCCAGCGTCCACTGAAAAGTGCGCCTAATATTATTTATATGCCCTCCCATTATTAGGCGGATGTACATGTATATGTACATGATGGTGATTTCTGTCAACCCCCCACCCCCCCCCCCCGCCCCGCCGTCTGTCCGTTCGTGTCCAGTATATCAGGGACAGTTTTCTATTTACCCTATTCTAATGTTTTGAACAGCATTTTTGGGTTTAGATTGAAGCAGAAAAAATCCATCTTTATGTCAACTGAGGCTAAACACTGTAGCATTTATGTTATTTATCCCAGGAACTGCAAACATACATGTAGCAAGTGAAATTTGTATAATGTTTGGAGAATTTCTCTCCACAGATCGATGCCTGAAGTTAAGTTTGCTGTCTGAATAATTAGAAGAAATAGGGTACAGTTCCAATGTTTTAGAATGAGGGGAGGGGGGGGGAGGCAGGCAATGTGTCACATACCAAAATTGAGGCGAGGTCAGAGGTCAAGGGTCACTGTGGCCTAAATATCAGTAAATCATTGAACGGACCGAGAGTTTACAAATAAAAACAAAAAACTAAAATGCACCCTTGCACATTTTTTTTTACGGATTATTTTTTTTAAAAAGAACAATAAAATCAGTTTTAGTAAGCCCTTTAGTTAGGGGAAATATAAAGTAATTTATCAACATACATCATAAATGTGTATGCTGTTGTGACCCTGTGGGGCTCCTGGGGATTGACCTGGGGTGTCGTTGTGCACACTCCAGGTCATGGTAAGAATAGACCTGAGCCTCTCGGAGAGATTGTCATAAGAGACGATCTGGGGCACCCGTGGGGCTCTTAGGTGTGAAAAGGAATAGGACTCCACCCATGGGGGTCCCGGGTGTTAAAAAAAAAATAGAACCCTACCCATGTAGTTTCTGGGTGTGAAAAGGAATAAGAACCAAACATCGTGATATGAGTGAAATAGTGTGCAAAGCCACTATAAATCATATTCGCTCACTCCTGCTATTATCATACTGGAAAGGTGCCCAACCCCCAGGGCTCTGCTTCAGTCCAACCGTTTAGTACCGTTACCGGTACTATATTCTTCCGGTTTTCATTGTGCTATTTTCTTTCACTTTCTTTCCACACAAGGAATACAGAAAGTTACATATGAAAAATGATGAGGAAAGTGTTCATATACAATTACCTTTTATGTTTTGTACATGTACTTTTGCAGACCATAACTATTTTTGATTTGGCATGCTTTACTTGGACAGTTTTCAAATAAATGATTGATCATGCTTTTCACTTGAAAATAAAAGTTTTGATTTCAAAGCAAAGAAAAACAAGTTTTTCCTGTGGGGTAGATATGGCAGAAGATGTATAACAACATGCAACAACAACAAGGATGTTCCCAGAACAACTCAGTTGTGTTAAATTTACGTATAAATGCCGATGTAGTAGCAAAGTAGGTACATGTAAAACAAGTTTTCTGTTAACGAATGTCGTTCAAATGAGGGGGTCACTGTATTCGCAGGAACGCTCTTTTGTCCCCCCCCATTTGTTTACCATATTTGTGTAAAGGTCTGCATTAGTTGACAATAATTTTGCATGTATTAAAGTGTTGCACATCGGATAAGGTATGAACAGTGTCATACATGTTTGTGTCAATGTGGACAAGCATGATCAAGTGTGATATTCATTTTCAATCATTTGTGTAGCAACTAATGCTGCAATACATGAACATGTATCAAGCATGTGTTGATACATCAACGCGATGCCATGCAAGATAAAATTTGTACGCGATGCCATGCAAGATCAAATTTGTACGCGATGCCATGCAAGATTCAATTTGTACGCGATGCCATGCAAGATCAAATTTGTAAAAATACAAACCTTTTGTGCACATTATCACCATCATTCGATGACAAATTAGTTAAAATGATTGAAATTATAAATTAATAAATTTATAAATATACATGTGACATACAAATACAGTCTTCTAATTTCCTTTCCGTGAATAAGTAAATAAATCTGTTAAAACTTTTCCATCAACAGATCAAAGAAAATTGGAAAAAGAAAACATATATTCTGAAGTTCAGAATTAACAATTTTCAAACCATTCAAGGCTAAAACATGTTAAATATTTTTAAAAAATTATTTGATTTTATTTTAATCGAATAAAAAAAAAATAAAAGTGTAATTTATTGCTCTTTACAGAGTCCCCAGCACAGCACAGGTCTGCCACATCGCTCTCATCGTATCAACCCAAATAATGAAGGGAAATATGGGACCGGCTTGTCCGTCAACTCATCCAAACAGTCCAGCTCATCTAAACCGAAAAACACACTCGTTAACTCAGAGGTAAGAGATAGCATATCGTTATGCGAGGACATTACTAAGAGGGGTCATTGGGTGCTAATAACTCCCTCGTAGCACCCATTCCTTATGTTATTGTCCTATGTTGGACAACACAATGATGGGCTAATTGATCATAAGAAACGACTCTTTTTCTCGAGAAATTTTGGCGATGCCTAAGATATGTACATGTATCTGTGTAGTCATGGTAATGTGTCCCTTCCTCTGTTCGTCCATAATACAAAGAAATAGTTCTTAAAGTCGGCAAGGCTAGAGAACAAAATCGCTCGGCCAGTGCAAAAAGTCCAGTGGTTTACCCCAGCAACCTGGGATCCAGGCTGGGATATAGTTCGTGTAAGAGGGGATACCGCTTTTCAACATGTTAGCTAATGGAACAATGGCCAACCACTTGACATTTGCCACTAATGGAAATCCCGTAATATTCACAAGACGTCGTCTTACATGACCGATATATGCCCTAGGGCTAGAGGATGGAGAGTTTTCCATAGCTTGATGATTTCTGTTTGAAAAGTGAGAAAAAGTGGAACCCAAAACTTATTTTTATCTCGCCTTACGAAGTAAAGGGGAGATATTGTGAGGGGGGAAAGAGGATGTCGTCGTCGGTGTCGGTGTCAGTGTCGGTGTCCCCTGCCTGGAAATGATAAGGTTTTTGGTTTAGCAAGTTAAAAAAAAATCTAGAAAAATTAGAAAAAATATAAAAAAAATATGGGGGGTGGGTATGCCACCTGGGGGTACTACCCCTGGGTGCTCTAATGTTAAAATCCCTATGAATGAGTTTTGCGTTTAGCTGAAGTGCTCATGTACATCTGTACTTGGAAAGTTTCTTGCAGTTGTCAGCTGTCATTGGATGATTATGAAACTTGGTACACATGTTTCTTATGATAAGAGGATGTACCTGTGCTATTTTTGAGAAGAAATATTAATTTTTCTCAAAATGATGGCAATGAATGAGTTTTCTGTTTAGGTAAATTGTACATGTAGGCCTCTACATGTATACATATACATGGTAAGTTTGCTCCAGTTGTCAGCTGTCATTGGATGATTATGAAACTTGGTACACATGTTTCTTATGATCAGAGGATGTACCTGTGCTATTTTTGACAAGAAATATTAATTTTTCTCCAAATTATGGCAAATGAATGAGTTTTCTGTTTACATGTAGGTAAATTGTACATGTAGGCCTCTACATGATAAGTTTGCTGCAGTTGTCAGCTCTCATTGGATGATTACGAAACTTGGTACACATGTTTCTTATGATTGGAGGATGTACTTGTGCTATTTTTATCTCGCCTTACGAAGTAAAGGGGAGATATTGTGAGAGGGGGAAAGAGGATGTCGTCGTCGGTGTCGGTGTCGGTGTCCCCTGCCTGGAAATGAATGGGTTTTTGGTTTAGCAAGTTAAAAAAAAATCTAGAAAAATTAGAAAAAATATAAAAAAAATATAAAAAATATGGGGGGTGGGTATGCCACCTGGGGGTACTACCCCTGGGGTACTCTAATGTTAAAATCCCTATGAATGAGTTTTGCGTTTAGCTGAAGTGCACATGTACATCTGTACTTGGAAAGTTTCTTGCAGTTGTCAGCTGTCATTGGATGATTATGAAACTTGGTATACATGTTTCTTATGATAAGAGGATGTACCTGTGCTATTTTTGAGAAGAAATATTAATTTTTCTCAAAATTATGGCAAATGAAGAGTTTTCTGTTTAGGTAAATTGTACATGTAGGCCTCTACATGTATACATATACATCTACATGGTAACTTTGCTCCAGTTGTCAGCTGTCATTGGATGATTATGAAACTTGGTACACATGTTTCTTATGATTAGAGGATGTACCTGTGCTATTTTTGACAAGAAATATTAATTTTTCTCCAAATTATGGTAAATGAAGAGTTTTCTGTTTAGGTAAATTGTACATATACATGTCCATGGTAAGTTTGCTCCAGTTGTCAGCTGTCATTGGATGATTATGAAACTTGGTACACATGTTTCTTATGATAAGAGGATGTACCTGTGCTATTTTTGAGAAGAAATATTAATTTTTCTCAAAATTATGGCAAATGAAGAGTTTTCTGTTTAGGTAAATTGTACATACAGGCCTCTACATGTATACATATACATCTACATGGTAACTTTGCTCCAGTTGTCAGCTGTCATTGGATGATTATGAAACTTGGTACACATGTTTCTTATGATTAGAGGATGTACCTGTGCTATTTTTGACAAGAAATATTAATTTTTCTCCAAATTATGGCAAATGAAGAGTTTTCTGTTTAGGTAAATTGTACATGTAGGCCTCTACATGTATACATATACATGTACATGATAAGTTTGCTGCAGTTGTCAGCTCTCATTGGATGATTACGAAACTTGGTACAAATGTTTCTTATGATTGGAGGATTTATTTGTGCTATTTTTGAGATGAAATATTAATTTTTCTCCAAATTATGGCAACTGATTGAGTTTTGCGTTTAGCCGAAGTGCACATGTACATCTGTACACCACAGTTTGCTGCAGTTGTCAGCTGTCATTGAATGATTATGAAACTTGGTACACATGTTTCTTATGATTAAAAGATGTACCTGTGGTACCATCCATACCATCACTACCATCCATACCATCACTACCATTCCTACCTTCCATACCATCACTACCATCCATACCATTCCTACCATCACTACCATCCATACCATCACTACCATCCATACCATCACTACCATCCATACCATAACTACCATTCCTACCATCACTACCATCCATACCATCACTACCATCCATACCATCACTACCATCGCTACCATCACTACCATCCATACCATCACTACCATCCATCACTACCATCACTACCATCCATACCATCATTACCATTCCCATACCATCCTACCATCCATACCATCACTACCATTCCTACCATCACTACCATCCATACCATCACACCATCCATACCATCCATCACTACATCCATACCATCACTACCATCCATACCATCACTACCATCCATACCATTCCTACCATCACTACCATCCATACCATCACTACCATCCATACCATCACTACCATCCATACCATCACTACCATCACTACCATCCATACCATCACTACCATCCCATACCATCCATACCATCACCATCACTACCATCCATACCATCACTACCATCACATACCATCATACCATACCATTACCATTCCTACCATCACTACCATCATACCATCACTACCATCCATACCATCACTGCCATTCCTACCATCCATACTTCCAAGTCACTTTGCCACAGTAGCCTGGTTCTCTGCATCACTACCATCCATGCCATCACTACCATCCATACCATCACTACCATCCATACCATCACTACCATCCATACCATCACTACCATCCATACCATAACTACCATTCCTACCATAACTACCATTCCTATCATCCATACCATCACTACCATCCATACCATCACTACCATCCATACCATCACTACCATCCATAGCATCGCTACCATTCCTACCATCACTACCATCCATACCATCACTACCATCCATACCATCCACACCATCACTACCATCTATGCCATCCTACCATCCATACCATCACTACCATCCATACCATCACTACCATCCATACCATAACTACCATTCCTACCATCACTACCATCCATACCATCACTGCCATCCATACCATCACTACCATCCATACCTTCACTGCCATCCATACCATCACATCCATACCATCCATACCATCACTACCATTCCTACCATCCATACCATCTATACCATTCCTACCTTCACTACCATCCATACCATCACTACCATTCCTATCATCCATACCATTCCTGCCATCACTACCATCCATACCATCACTACCATCCATACCATCACTACCATCCATGCCATCACTACCATCCATACCATCACTACCATCCATGCCATCACTACCATCCATACCATAACTACCATCCATACCATCACTACCATCCATACCATCACTACCATCCATACCATCACTACCATCCATACCATCACTACCATCCATACCATCACTACCATCCATACCATCACTACCATCCATACCATCACTACCATCCATCCCATCACTACCATCCCTACCATCACTACCATCCATACCATCACTACCATCCATACCATCACTACCATCCATACCATCACTACCATCCATACCATCACTACCACCTATGCCATCCTACCATCCATACCATCACTACCATCCATACCATAACTACCATTCCTGCCATCACTACATGTACCATCCATACCATCACTACCGTCCATACCATCACTACCATCCATACCTTCACTACCATCCATACCATCACATCCATACCATCCATACCATCACTACCATTCCTACCATCACTACCATCCATACCATCACTACCATCCATACCATAACTACCATTCCTACCATCACTACCATCCATACCATCACTACCATCCATACCATCACTACCATCCATGCCATCACTACCATTTCTACCATCACTACTATCCATACCATCACTACCATCCATACCATCACTACCATCCATACCATCACTACCATCCATACCATAACTACCATTCCTACCATCACTGCCATCCATACCATCACTACCATCGTTACCATCACTACCATCCATACCATCACTACCATCCATGCCATCACTACCATCCATACCATCCATACCATCACTACCATTCCTACCATCCATGCCATCACTACCATCCATACCATCACTACCATCCATACCATCACTACCATCCATACCATCACTACTATCCATACCATCACTACCATCCATACCATAACTACCATTCCTACCATCACTACCATCCATACCATCACTACCATTCATACCATCACTACCATCCATACCATCACTACCATCCATACCATAACTACCATTCCTACCATCACTACCATTCATACCATCACTACCATCCATACCATCACTACCATCCATACCATCGCTACCATCCATACCATCGCTACCATTCCTACCATCACTACCATCCATACCATCACTACCATCCATACCATCACTACCATCCATACCATCACTACCATCTATGCCATCCTACCATCCATACCATCACTACCATCCATACCATCACTACCATCCATACCATCACTACTATCCATACCATCACTACCATCCATACCATTCCTACCATCACTACTATCCATACCATCACTACCATCCATACCATCACTACCATCCATACCACCACTACCATCCATACCACCACTACCATCCATACCATCACTACCATCCATACCATAACTACCATTCATACCATCACTACCATCCATACCATCATTACCATTTCTACCATCACTACCATCCATACCATCACTAGTTACCATCCATACCATCACTACCATCCATACCATGATGGTGATGGTAGTAATCCCATTTGGGACTGGACTATCCAGCAGTAATCCCACAGAGGACTATCCATCAGTAATAACATGGGACTGGTCCACCCAGCAGTAATCTCACACTGGAATGCCGTACCAGTAATCCGACTGCACTGACCTATCCATCCCTACATGGGATTAACTTTTGCCAGTAATCCCACATGGGACTGATGTTATTGTCTGTACCAGATAATCTATTCCAGACATTATTGTCTGTACCGCATCACTTATTCCAGACCTTATTGTTTGCTCTACATGTATGCTTTCAATACTGCTGCACCTTTGGCGGATGACCCCGCAAGGCGAGATGTTGGGGTTCTCAGAACGCTTGTTCCATTCCTGCCTATGCCTGTACACGGAAAAGTTGCTAAAATTATCATTTATGTAAGCATAATAGTCCCTTCTTGAAATAGTGGGATAATTAGATGTATATTTACCATATTTGAACCATTTATCACTGGTTTAAAGTATTCCCCATGATATAGGCATAGGTAGGTATGGAAAAATATAAACCAGAAATTTATGCCAGGAGCCACACTAGATTGCACATCATTGCACAGAGGAAATCCTTTGTTTAGAATTGGAAAACATGGATTTTACATGCGAGTCATATTGGGAAGATAACTCTGAGGTCATGGAGTTAGCACATGTGCTCTGACTCACCCAGGTATGGCTTCTTTATTGTCTCCCTTTGTTAATGTCGAGGATTTCCTCCTCCAGGTGTATTTTTCTTTTCTTCAGTTCAATATAAATATTTTCTGTTTATTTTATGAAAGATTTCAAATTTAACTATGGCAAATATGCGCTATGGTATGGTCACACCTAATGCATACTGGGAACTAGGTTATATCTCGCCCCAACATGAAAATGCCAATGTGCAGGAAGAATTGAAAAACCTTGGTATAAGACCACCCGAATATGTGGCCGGATGAGAATGCTAAAGTCAGTGTGGGTGATTGAAAGTCACAGGCAACATCGGGGTGAAGCTTACTTTACCACCAGGTTTTGGTGTGGTCTTAATTAGAGGTAGCCAGCAGATGGGAGATTTTGATGTTTTTCCAGGAAAAAGTTTCTTTGTAACCCTATCACAAGTTATTTGTTGTAAAATGGATAATCCCCCATTCAACTGTGATTTGTGACCAAAAGTTTATGTTATATTAACATGATTATGCAATACAGACAGAAATTGTCTGATATTGACATCCCCTCTACAATACTGAGAATATGGAACATGATAAAGTATAGTACAAGTGGTATCCAAGCGCATGTATCTTTTCCACACTCCATATTTTTTTGTACAAAATTGGCACATCTTTGATATGGAAGATCAGGTTTGTGAATTGTTAGAGCTAATTTCCCTGACTATCTATGCTAAGAAATCCTGGTAGATCCCTGACATGTTTGCTTCACCTATGTTTTATACACTGTTATGGGGCTCTGTAAGGGTTGCGGACAGGTAATTGAATTACTGATGATGTAGATTAACATTAGATACATAGTATATTAACCCAGATGGATTATGGGTAAAGGCATTGAAGCAGTCAAGTATTGTATAGAAACTCGTATCATCCGATCAGGGGAAATGAGGGCTCTTCAATTTTGAAGGTGAAAAAGTCGTTTTCCTTCCATAATCTTAAAAATACAAACAAAGTTGCGGTTTTTTACCCCTCGGCCAACTTTGGCCTAGGGGTATTGTCATCATGTACGGCTGTCCGTCCGTCCGTTACCGCGATATCTACAGAACCGTTTCATGCATGGCAACCAAACTTGTTACATCTATTTATCTTCACGTAAATCAGAAGCCTATCGAAAATGAGTCATCTCGGACAATATTTTGCAGAGTTATGCCCCTTTTTACCCCTCGGCCACCCCTCGGCTAAAATTTGGCCGAAGGGTATTGTCGTCGTCATGTACGTCTGTCCGTCTGTCCGTCCGTCCGTCTGTCCGTCTGTCCGTCACACCTTTCTCGTTACCAAGATATCTTCAGAACGACTTACCCTAGGCACACCAAACTTGCAGTGCACATCCTTATGCTTGTGACCCAGAACCCTATTGAATCTGGACCTGATTGGTTAGAAACTTTGGCGGCCATCTTTAATTTATGCGAAACCATCACAGCTTTCTTGTTACCAAGATATCTTTAGAACGACTTACCCTAGGCACCCCAAACTTGCACTGCACATCCATATGCTCATGACCCAGAACCCTATTGAATCTGGACCTGATTGGTTGGAAACTTTGGCGGCCATATTTAATTTATGCGAAATCATTAATCTTGTGTATCTTAGGTACCATTTCTCTGTTCAGTGTGAAACTTGGTATAGATCATCGATGCATCAAGAAACTTCAAAGGAATGACCAAACCAGTTTCCCTGATTCGGTGAAAACCTTGGCGGTCATCTTTAATTTATGCAAAATCTTCAATGATATATATCTCTGATACCATTCAAGTGTTCTATACGAAACTTGGTATTCAGCATCGATGTATCAAGAGATCTGCAATGTATAGCCACATCAGTTCCTCTGAGTGGCGGGAAGGATGGGCGGCCATCTTTAATTTATGCAAAATCATTAATGATCTCTATCTCTGATACTGTTCGAGTGCTCGATGTAAAATTTGGTATATATCATCGAAGCATCAATAGACTTACGATAAATGACAGTTCTGGCGTTTCTGATTGGGCGGAACCTTGGCGGCCATCTTTAATTTATACAAAATCTTCAATGATATATATCTTTGATACCATTTCAGTGTTCTATATGAAACTTGGTATCCAGCATCGATGTATCAAGAGACTTGCAATGAATAACCACATCGGTTCCTCTGAGTGGCGGGAAGGATGGGCGGCCATCTTTAATTTATGCGAAATCATTAATGATCTATATCTCTGATACGGTTCAAGTGCTCAATGTAAAATTTGGTATACATCATCGATGTATCAATAGACAGTTCTGGTTTTTCTGCTTGGGCGGAAACCTTGGTGGCCATCTTTAATTTATGCAAAATCTTTAATGATGTTTATCTTTGATGCCATTTCAGTGTTCTATATGAAACTTGGTATACAGAATCTATGTATCAAGAGACTTGCAATGAATAACCACATCAGTTTCTCTGAGTGGTGGGAAGGATGGGCGGCCATCTTTAATTTATGCGAAATCATTAGGGATCTCTATCTCAGATAATTTTCAAATGTTCGATGTAAAATTTGGTATACATCGTCGATGCATCAACAGACTTATGTAATGAATACCGGTTTCTCTGATTGGACGGAAACGTTTGAGGCCATTTCTAATGGCAAAATTTTTCATAATCTGTATATTTGTTACTTGACTGCTTGGTGTTCCTGAAGTCTTGTTTTAAATTGAATACATTATGAATGGCTGGCGCCCAGAGCCGAGGGGTTTTCAGATGCGCAGCTTCGTATTACAAATAAAAATCCATTTATGATTTATTGTGATAATTTCAGAACCGTTCCATATACAACATCCTAACGTGATACAGTTGTTTCTCTTGACCTGAACTAAATGCCTATCGAAATTGAGTCGTGTCAGAAAGTATTTTGCAGAGTTATGCCCCTTGTCTAATAAAATCCACTAATTCCTATGTTAAGTTTGCATATAATTTCTATATCATGTTTGTATACTATCACATTTATTTATTGATTGGATGACTGATTTATTGATTTATTCTCTTACACAATGCGAAGAATGGCTGCAAATCTGTTTTGAAAATGACACTAGATGCCTATCAAAAATGAGTCGTGTCAGAAAGTATGCCCCTTGTCTAACAAAATCCACTAATTCCTATGTTAAGTTTGCATATTATTTCTATATCATGTTAGTATACTATCACATTTATTTATTGATTGGCTGACTGATTTATTGATTTATTCTCTTAGACAATGCGAAGAATGCTTGCAAATCTGTTTTGAAAATGACATACATGTGCCATTTAGTATACATGTACTGTATTTATCTAGCCATGTGTACTAGTGTTTACCAAGATATGACAAACGTATATCTATAGTGTATGTATTTATTCCAGAAACAAATTAATTTAAGGGGAGGAAAACTTTTTTTTTTTTCAAAGAAAGTACACTTACAATACCAGGGTAAATATTTCTTCCCACAAGCCAATCAATTGGTAGAGACACCCTTACATTATAATAGCTGGGGTTCAGAGCCGAGGGGTTTCGATAGCGCAGCTTCATGTTTTGTCAATGGGGCATATAAATACATATGTTAACATATTTTCTCCATTGTTGCAAGAGGCGACTAACTGGGAGTTTTCAGATGTAAAAATGAATAGGACCCTTACCTGTGGGGTTCCCAGGTGTGAAAGCTAATAGGACCCAAACATGATATGAATGAAAGATTGTTGAAACAACATTGAATCATACCCACTCCCTCTGTCTCTCAAATTTTTGCCATTGATTTATTGTTTGAAAAAATAATAGATCGCTTTCTATATCATGAAGCAGATGGCAATAATTTCATTAGAGCACATAATGTATGTGAAAATACATGAATTCATGTGCCATTGACAAAAAAGAAAATGCCAATACTGTTCGCATTTTAAAGTTATTTGAAGAAAAAAAAACCTTGTTTGCCTACAACTGGAGAGTCCTCATTTCCCTTACCTGATCATACTTAAAACCAAATAATACTTTTGCCACTTCCTTCAACAAACATTGCAAATAAAATATTTTGTCTTTCACCTGAAAACTTGAGCCTTTCTGAACAAGGAAAAATCAAATTTTCGTACCTGAAATGTGTTGATTCATCCTCAGAAAAAATGTGACCCATAGTGTATGAGTTATCTCCCCTTATTTTTAGAATACAAACTACCCAGCATACTGCCTAAGATCTTTGACAGAATGCTGCATGAGATGGGAGTCATGTACTGATACCTGGTTGATAACAATCCTTGTTTTATAACGAGGAACATTACTCTAGTATTAGAATAGTAATTGTAGCTCCGATGACAGAGCCCCAAACATTGTCACCTTCTCCCAACTAACCTATCCCCACCTTAGAGGAGACGTTTCTGACATTATTAATTCACTAACAATTTGGATTGAATTTCTGTTATGTATATTTTATGCACATTTCAGTTAAATTTTATGTAACTCTTGATTTAAATTTCTATTGGATTATGTTCTATGCAACTGTTGAATTTCAGTTGAATCTTATGCAACTGTTGAATTTCAATTGAATCTTATGCAACTCGGTTGAATTTCTGTATGTTTTATAACTTTCCATATCTGAAAGATTCCATGTATTTCATTCATTTAAATTGCAAAATTATATTATTTATGATTGTTTGTCCCACATTGACTAATTCCCCAGAATGTTTAATTTTTTTATTATATCAGCAAGCTCAGATGTATCTAACATGAAGTTCAGATAACCACATTCGTTATACATAGCTAATCCATATATAAAGAACCACTGAGCAGTCAATTGAACATCTCCGAATTAATTTTCAAGAAATTATGAACATTGCCAAGATTGTCCTGAGGAAAAAGGTTACAGAACTGGAAATTCTGAAAACTTTGAACTTTACTTTTGTTCATGCTTGTTTACCGATGTCGGAAAAAATATGTTTTTGTTTATGTCTTTCTCAACTTTCTTAGGAAGACCTCCCGAACAGTGCCAGTGCTGAAAGTTTAGAGCCGTCCGAAAGCAGCCCTCTGGAGCCGTCACCAGAACCCGAGGCTGACACTGAGGACACACCCACTGACCCGGACGTTGTGCCCTCGGAATCCCTCAGTACCGAAAGCGAGGACATTTCCGCCAATGGAACTTGTGGAACAGTAGACAGTTATACCACAGGTTTTAGTCTGACATTTTGTTACATGGCACCACCAAGACTATAGGACTCTCTTCAAATAACAGTATTTACAGACAGTGGCACTGAGCCATCTCCTCATGCCACTTTTGATTGAGATGAGCTTTCTCATTGGTTCACTAGTAATAGAACAAAAGGGTTTCACTCAAAACAACAAACGTGACAATTCGTCGCTCAGTTATACGCATCTCGACAAATTTGAATAACAAGTTGTTCTTTTCCCCCGCCCATCCCCTATTTCTGAATGTATTAAACCAAACCTGGCATTGACACTTGCTTAGCAAATTACACACATTCTCATTGTGAACTTTTAGTGGAGTTGCCCTCTCACTATCGTGGATGGATAGGGATTGTTCACATGGCCCAAAGTCAGCTACATGTATACTTCAGGCTACCAAGGAGAGATATTCATATGAATCAGAACACCCTCATGAATTTTTATATTGACTTCTCAAAAAACATTTTTTCACTTTTGACAGAACTTTCGGGTTTGATCCTGTCCCAGGGCAAAATTTTCTGGTCACTTCCTCTGGCAAGAGAAAGTTGCTGAACATTCCTTAAGGCCAGATGAGTGATTCTGTTATCATCGAGCCTAACCGGTAATCGACTGACATGATATTTGGCCATGTAAAGTATCCTGGACTTGTCAAAATTCCCCTTAACCATGTGACTCAGTTGACCCGTGATATAGCACAGACTCGCTTTGATCTCAAATTTTTTTGGCTGGCACGACATCTGGATTACCCGACCAAACATCCGGGGAGTCCAGTACTGTAGGCCATGCACCATCTGGTCTAATGTCGAAAGAGTTGGAACATAATTACCTCCCTTGGATCACTCTTCATGCTGCTGGGAGATAAAATAGTTTATGAAAAGGGAAGTATGCAGCAACATCCTCTATTGACCCATAACTCATCAAATGGCAGTCAATAGCCAATCATCATCACCCTACTGAATTAATTTTGAGTTGAATCGATGGATTGGCTACAAATGGCACTGCCAAACATCCTGAATTGTGTTGAAGTCAGTCTTTGCTCAACGACTCTTTGATTTTCCTTGATTGTTCAATCACTTGTAAGATTTTCACCAAACAAGTCACCTGTGGTATTTCACTTGTGGTAGATTTCTAATACTACATATTGTGTATTTTATATACACAAGGACTGACCTTTTCACAGATTGGGCCCAAACTTGGATATCATTAGATCAAATAATTATTGCACCCCTTCAAGGACAATATCTTGCCAATATTTTGCTGACATTTCACTTTCATGTCATCAGACAACTATTAACTATATAAGATATACAGCCAAACCTGCTTTTACCTGTCTTCAAGGAAACCCTCCCCAATAACCCCAGGAAACCCTTCCCAATAACTTCTCCCTTTATTCAGAGACATGTCTTAAGAGACCAATATTTCTGTTTCCCCAAGTTGCAGGTCTGACTATGTCTTCTTCTTGTCTCTTCATATCAGACATACAATCATCATCAGTCTCCATTATATTTAATATAGCAATGCATTCAAACAAAAGATTTTGGAAAAAGTTCATTGTTTGCCTACCTGTAACCTTTAACATCCTACCTGTAACCTTTAACATCCTACCTGTAACCTTGAGCATCCTACCTGTAACCTTTAACATCCTACCTGTAACCTTGAACATCCTACCTGTAACCTTTAACATTTTTAATGACTGATGTTTTTGTTTCCACAGCTTTCACAGGAAACACAGAGAGTGAAACACCTGTTAAAAACAACGACAACAACGAGACAATGGAATTGACGTCGAACACAGGTGAAACTGAGGAGCAAAAGCCCTCCATACAAAATGACTTGGACAAACCTCCTTCTGAGGCAAAAACAAATGAGGCCGAAGATAGCCTCAAACCCAATATCTTAAAAGAGGAAACAGAAGACTTAACGGCAGAGCTCATAGCCATGGAGTCGATATCTGTCGAGGCCGTCCCAGAGCAAGAAGAGGCTATGTGCAACGGTCACGACGAACGGCCGAAAGAAAGGGACAACGACCTGAACAAAAACCAACGTGATGCAGAAAACCTGAACGTAAACTGCATGGAGAACGAAATGGAGCACAGTCCGTCGGAGGCGAGTATGGACCAGATGAACGAGGACATGCAGATTCAGGATAATGGCGACAGAGCATCCTGTAAGTAAACTTGGACATCCGACATGGCCGATCCTTTCTTGGGATTGTTTTTCATACGTGGTGCCACCTGGGAGCCAAGTTAAAATTTCCTTCTCGGAGTTTTTGTGAGGACCGTCTATTATTCTTGTTGGGTACGGGATGAAAGTCTATTATTCTTGTTGGGTACGGGATGAAAGGGAAGCATGGCAGATATAGTTCTTGTAAGATAATTTCAATTTTTGGCATGAAAGGATAGTATTGAGCATTCACACTATAGTCTAGTCTCCATAATTTATGGGACATTTCAATCACATTGAACTCGTTACTGGTAACTTGCTGGGTGCGTGAATTAGATTTTGTTTCTTAAAATATTTGTCCTTGAAATTTCCTAAAGATAAACTGCATGCCAAAGTTTTATTTCATTACAGTGTCAGACTCAAATTCATCCAAAGACCCGTCTAAAGATGACGATGATATCACAGTGAAGATTGCTGACCTTGGCAATGCCTGTTGGACGGTTTGTATTGATGAAGTTGTAATACGATATCACTGGTTGTTGTACTGTGGGTCTATACATTCATGACAAGAGAGAACGTACATTAACACATTGGGATGTACTGATTAACTTGGCATAATACAGGAGGATAGTGACCCCGAAATTTTAGTGAGAAGCATTTTGTAGATCAATACTATTCATATCATCATTAGGAATCAATTTATGGGGACAATTTATTGCACCAATCCTGACGATGACATGAATAAATATATGTTAAAATATTGATCAACAAAATGCATCTCGCTAATATTTTTGGAGTCCCTCTCCTTCTGTAATACATTGATTTGTATAAATGTTGAATGTGGAGAAGCACCTTTTTTGGGGGTGGGGAGGGGGAGTGGGGATTCCGTTTGGAAAGGTTATGTGAATTCCCTTGTGAAGGTTAACTTTGGATGTATTGGAGATTTTAAAGAGGTAGGAATGTCATTTGGAAAATATTCAGCAAATAACCTATTTTGATAAAAGTTATTTAGTAGTTGAGATCTACTATGGTGAATGTTTATCAGTGACCTCAATTTTTAATATCACGGGCATTGAAATCACATTTCTAACATTCTCTGAAAAACATGACAGCACCTGCACTTAGCTCCAGTGCCTGAGATGACGTCGCAGTTACGCGCATCGGCATTCTGAGCGTGATGCTTTGCAACGTCATAGAACTTTTATCATACTGTGATGTCATGGACATCGGGTCACGTTATCCGAAGTCATCTCAGTCATTTCTTATTTCCATCTTGTTCACCAGATTGAATTAAAGAATCTAACAATGTTGAATGCTATATGAAATTTGAGACTTTGAGACTTGAAAAGCCTTTGAGAAATGTTGCAGGTGATCATGATGTTCAGTTTACCCGAACGATTATAATCACGCTACTACCTCTTTAAGATGATCAATCCGCCTTTTGCCCTATTCGTAATGCCGGTTTCGGCCGCAAGGTGGCGCTAGCGCTCACGGCACTTTTGGTCTGTTCCGGTTGTCTGCTACACTGAAGGGAAGGCGGGTATTGTATTTCGTCTCGTTTCGTCAGATTTTCTCACAGATGGAGACGTCTTTGGTAGTTTACGTAAGTATAGTCATCAAGTCTAATTTTTACTCATTTGTACAAGCATAATAAAAGCCACTTTGTCAACAAATTGGGCAATCAAAGCTCGTCGTTGTTGTTGTTATAAAACATGGTGGGTGGCCGGCAGTTCAGCCTGATTAAACCACACTCTACTGAAAACAATCAGCAGGGGCCAGTTTGTTTGATCAAGTACTGTGAGAAATAATCGGATTATTAGTTAACCCGACTACCATGTAGCTGTTAATGTAGCTGTATGATTATAATGTGATGAACAAGAACCCAACCCGCCTCAGTTGGGACTGCTGATAGTGTTTCATAATTTTATTGTGAAAAGACACACTGAACAGGAAATTAATTAACTTCTCATAAATACTGAGGAAGTAGTTTTTGCACTAATAGCTACTTATTTTTAATTTTTTAATTATCTAATTACTATCTAAAAAAGCCGATTGAAGCCAGGAGAACCACGACAATATTATCAGTGATAATGCCTCGACAATCGTACGGTACAGTAATCCTTTATCCCTGAGTCGATGACACGCAAGTCTCTAGTATAACTAAACAAATGTTTTATAACAACAACAACGACGAGCTTTGATTGCCCAATTTGTTGACAAAGCGGCTTTTATTATACTTGTACAAACGAGTAAAAATTAGACGACTATACTTACGTAAACTACCAAAGACGTCTCCATCAGTGAGAAAATCTGACGAAACGAGACGAAATACAATACCCGCCTTCCCTCCTGCACATGTTCAGTGTAGCAGACAACCGGAACAGACCAAAAGTGCCGTGAGCGCTAGCGCCACCTTGCGGCCGAAACCGGCATTACGAATAGGGCAAAAGGCCCATTGGCCTTCATAATCCGTAACTCTGACCTTGAATTTTAACTGTACTGATCAAACTGTCGCTATCGACTCTTGAGTCACCACAAGCACTCTTCATCAACCCAGCAGAAAATCTTCACGCATAATTATGTCATTCAATTTAAATCAGTCCAAACTAAATACCTTCACTGTGCCTGTGGCAGACTACGCCTGTCGGTTATCCCTCCACCTTTGTTACTCTAGTTTGTGTTAACCAGATTGACTAAAGGCTCTTTGTCATCTGCGTCTGTTGGTCTCTCGGAAATACATGACCCAGAAAAAATGTTTCACATGTGATCGTATATCGGTGTTTCTCTCACAGTACCACCATTTCACGGAGGACATCCAGACACGACAGTACCGATGTTTGGAGGTGTTGATAGGTGGTGGTTACGGCCCGCCTGCTGATATCTGGAGCACTGCCTGTATGGTAAAGTATACCATTCTCATTCCTCCCTTCCTGCTCGTTTCTGACATGGATTTGTCGCCAACCTCCTCCCCCCCCCCCCCCCACACCGGTCGCTTTACATAAGCAGGATAATCTTCATAGCCTAGCATCAATAGAACGCTATTTTGGCGAAATCATATTTGAACTTGTGCGATGGAAATTAATGATATGGGCATAGGCTCTCGTCCAGCAGATTATTCAAATCTTCTGAGTAGCAACAATTTCAACTCCAGGTCCTTTGAATTAAGTCCTTCATATCATTTATTATCCCTCGCCAAACCTCGTTCAGAGGATATAGAGACCCTTTTTTCCATGTGAGTGTGTATGTTACTTCTTCTTTTTTTCCACATTGAGCAATTTTACCAGAAATGAATTTTCTTGACGTCAAATCTAATCTGACTTCTAAGCAAATCTGACAGGGGATATGTGAGCACAGCTCTAGTTCTTTCACATTTTGTTGCAGTTGTTTGCAATACTAGGACATTGGCATTATAGCACAGCTATTAGCATAATTTAATTATCTCTCCATTGACACAGGCTTTCGAGTTAGCGACAGGTGATTATCTGTTTGAGCCTCACTCTGGTGATAACTATTCCCGCGACGAGGACCACCTGGCCCATATCATAGAACTCGTCGGCCCAATTCCACGTCATATTGCATTCAGCGGCAAATATTCAAGAGAGTTCTTCAACCGGAAGGGTGAGTAAAACTTCTTCTATTTCAGAATTTGTTTAAGCCACTTGACATTCTTGTTTTGTTTGAATTGTAGATAATGAAAAAAAATGTATTGAAATTTTGTCTGATTCATATCAAATTCACGTTTAAAGTTCAAGTTCAATTATAGTTTCGCAACTAACACTTGAATTATTAATGGATATTTCATATGACATTTTGTCAAGCTCACTCTTATCTCAGCAATTAGACTGGAGTTCACCAAATCTATCTCGCATCTTGTCATAGCTCAGATGTTTGTTGAGTACAAGTGAAATAAATTCATATTACCTGGGCCAAATGCATTACTGATTAACCACTCATCACTGATTATTTCTTTACCACTATGTCTGGATAATGGTTAGGATTAGGCTTGCTACAATTACACCAGACATACATCTGTTTGACCCCCATGACCTTGAACCCCTTCTCACAAGATCATCATGTAAAAGTATTCATATTTATTGCCCAAACCGACACCTGCTTTGATTTATGCCTTGATCTCCGTCGGAGATATACAATACAAACGTTAAACGCCAGTTTAAAACCAAAAGTTATCTCCCCTGGGGAGTTATCCTCCCCAGGGAGTCATCTCCCTTCAGGGGAGCTCTCCCTACTCTCTCCTGGGGAGTTATCCTCCCCCAGAGAGTAGTCTCCCTTTAGGGGAGCTCTCCTGCTCAGCCTGGATATAAAAGCCAGCTCCCAGCATATATTCTTCCTCTTTCTCGTTTGTACCTCCAGTGGTGCACGTCAGGAGTTTGGATTGCAATACAGTTGTTGTTGTTCAAAGTTTATACAAGTTGTTGTTGTTACACAAGTTGTTGTTGTTCAAAGTTTATTTCCGAAATATTTTCTTTCGTAAATAATGTCTGAGTATTGTGTTCCCATTCCTTCAAATTCTTGCCATGCGTGTGGTCGTATTTCGACTCGTTTGGATGCCCATACGCGATGTTTTGTCTGTAAGGACAAAATTTGTTATAGAAATAACACGTGTAATGAATGTGTGTCTTGGGACAATGATACTTGGAAAAATTATGCTCAAGCCCGTAGGTCATATTTGCTTCAGGCTTCTGAAAACCCCGATCTATCGGAAGTTGATAGACGGGTGGTGGAAATTTCTCTAGTTGAGGACATTAAAATCAATCAAGATCTGGGTCCTGGGTTAGATTTATCCCGTAATACTAGAAGTCCGGTTCCTTCGTCTGGGTCTGGGGAAGATTTACCACCTAGTGGGACGGTTGTACAGCAAGGTAATTCTGGTGTACTTGATAGCCTAGTTTCCTCAGGTCTGGCTTTGTCAGGAGGCCTTGGGAAACCGGTTTCTTTGTTCAAGCGGACAAAGGCCAGGTCTCTACCGCGACGCTCTATTGTTCCTGCCGGACAAAAGATTTCGTCTTCAACTCATGTCAGTTCACCGACTCCTTTGTCTGTTGGTCTTTCACCTGCCGATTATCAGGATAAAAATTTACATCGTCGGTTATCGCCTCTGCGATTTAAATCTGCTCGTTCATCCATAAAGAAATCAACATCTGTTTCTATGGAAGATCGTTCGGCTTCTAATGTTCACGTTTCGGATTTGCAACCACCGGGTTTGATTCAGGTTGACTCTTCGCGTCATCATTCTCGTGTGTCTGATTATCGTCAGGGTTCTACACAACGCCGTTCTCGTTCTCGTTCTCCGATTTGTTGTGTTATTTCGTCACCGCGACGATCTGTTACACCGTCTCGTGTTCTTGACTCTGATTCTCCAGTTCGGCGTTCTCGATCTCCAGTTCGTCGCTCTTATTCACCGAGACATCGTGGTGCTATTTTACGGGTTTCTGGTTCTCCGGTTCGCCGTTCTCGTTCCCCGGTTCGACGTTCCCGTTTATCGCCACACCGTTTGTCACGTCAGTCTGGTCATGCGCAGACTCCGTTTCTTGACTACACTCACAATAGGGGTGTCCTGTCCCCCCAGCGTTGTCACACCGTTCGTGCTCCGGTTTCGTCGGATTCGTCTGATGATGATGATTCCTCTTCAGTGGCGGATAGTTCAGAGGATTCTTCTATGTTGGCGTTTCCTGTCAAAATGAAAGCGCTTCTGGCGCTTGTTCCGGATATGCCGACGCCATCCGAGCCGTTTTCTTCGCGTTATGCTTGCCCTACTGCGGCTTCGGCTGAGTTTACGGCATCGTCGACGTCTCGAAGGAAGTTTTCCTCCTGCGCTCCGTCTCCAGCTTGGGAGTCCAATCTCAAGTTATTTGAGGATCAATTGGAAGAGGACAACAAACTTAAGAAACCCTCCGTTTCTCGTCATCCGGTCCATGACAACGTGTTGCCGGATAAGGCTCCCAAAACAGATCGAGATCTGAGTCGTTTAACGAAAGCAACTTCTTCGTCTGCGGTTTCGGTTCCATCTAAGGTGTTTTCGGGTATTATGGATATGTTATTGTCTATCCAGCGTGCTACATCTTACGCAGATTGGTTTTTGCTGGCATCATCCAGGATTTCTCTGGATCCTGAGTTACGTTTGAGAAATGGGGCTACCTTGTTATCTGCCGGTCGCATTGAGTACTTACGCGGCTTCTTGGATACTCTTATTAGGGCTAACCGTTCAGTCATTCAGGCGGGTGCCTTTTCGTATGCTTCACTTTTGCAAGCGCAACGGTCTTCCTTACTTCAAGGTGTCAAATCGGACGTTCCACCTTTTATTAAGGACGAACTTCAGCGGCAGCCATTGTCTTCAAAATGGGTTTTTAACAATGCCATTGACTCCGTAATGCCCGCCATTCGTGAAGAGCGAACTGCTCGTTTGGTTTCGGCAGTTACTCGGCGTCCCGCGTTTTCCTTGGATCGGAAACCTGCTCGGGGTCGGGCTTCTAAGTCCGCCCAGAAGGGTGCTCCTCAGCATGATTTTCGTGGTATCGACAAACCTCCAGGTAAAGGCCGTGGTCGCCGCTCCGGCCGTGGGAAATCAGGATTTAGGCGCGGTGCCTCTGCCCCCAAATGACTATTCGGCCTCCGTTCACGTCAAAGATTTCCACCTACCTGCTTTTCGTCATTACAGCCATCCGGTTGTGGGCGGACGTCTGCAGGTTTTCTGCGAGAACTGGCGTTTGATTACGGACGACGACTGGATTTTAAGGACTTTGAAGGAGGGATTCCTGTTCGATTTCAAGACCCGCCCAAGGCTCATCTCTCGGCCTCGTCCTTCTCGAATTCCAGTTTCCGCAGGTCATGTAAAGATGCTCCTGTCCTCTGTCGACACCTTAATCTCAAAAGATGCCGTCAGAGAACTTCCACCAGACGACATCAGCGTGGGCTTTTACAGCCACGTCTTCTTGGTACCAAAGAAGGATTCATCTCAAATGAGGATGGTCATAGACCTCAAGGTTTTGAACAAATTTCATCTTGTAACTCCTCCTCATTTCAAGATGGCGTCTGTGACATCGATTCGGGCCCGCCTCAATCATTTGGATTGGCTGGCCTCAATCGATCTCCAGGACGCCTACCTACATATCCCTATTCATCCTCGTCATCGTCGCTTCCTACGCTTTGTCATCAACGATCGGTGCTTCGAATGGCAAGTTCTCCCGTTCGGGGTCAATGTCGCTCCTTGGCTATTTACCCGCATTACGTCACCTGTCTTGGCGTTCCTTCATCTTCGGGGTATTTTCATCGAGGTGTATATAGACGACATACTCATGTGGGCCCCAGGCGAGGACAGTCTCAACGCACAAGTCCGCTTCACACTGCTTGTATTACGCCATCTGGGTTTCATTCCGCATCCCGTAAAGTCGGAATTGATTCCAGCACAAGTTCGGCGTTACATCGGGGCTGTGTTCGATACTCATCTTCAACTGGTATACCCTCCAGAAGACCGTTGGGCCAAAATCCAGGTTCTGATTCGAAGGTTTTTATCGTCAACGTTTCAGATAAGACAACAGTGGCAAAGTCTTCTGGGTTTGCTCACTTCCACGCAGGATCTTACGCATTACGGACGTCTCCAGGTTCGTCCTCTGCAGTATCATCTGTCTCCTTATCTTCAGAGGCCATCTCTCAATCCTGCGGTCCCGGTATTGACGTTGCTACATCCACATCTGATTTGGTGGCAGTCTCGTCACAACGTAATGCGGGGAGTTCCGTTCCGGTTTCCGGTTCCGGATTACCATCT